>CAUYRH010171334.1:0-86796 GCA_963574655.1 Perodicticus potto | reverse complement strand
GTAAGATTAGCCCACATCACAAAATCCCAAAACCAGAGATGTTGGCATGGATGTGGAGAAAAGGGAACACTTCTACACTGCTGGTGGGAATGCACACTAATACATTCCTTTTGGAAGGATGTTTGGAGAATACTTAGAGATCTAAAAATTGACCTGCCTTTCGATCCTATAATTCCTTTACTAGGTATATACCCAGAAGACCAAAAATCACATTATAAAAAAAAAAAAAAAATCTGTACCAGAATTTTCTTTGCAGCCCAATTCATAATTGCTAAGTCATGGAAGAAGCCCAAGTGCCCATCAACCCACGAATAGATTAGTAAATTGTGGTACATGTATACCATAGAATATTACACAGCCTTAAAGAAAGATTTTTACCTCTTTCATATTTACGTGGATGGAGCTGGAACATATTCTTCATAGCAAAGTATCTCAAGAATTGAAGAAAAAGTATCCAATGTACTTAGCACTACTATGAAACTAATATATAGCTTTTATATGAAAGCTATAACCCAACTATAGCACAAGAATATAGGGAAAGGGGCAAAGGAGGGAAGGGGAGGAGCGAGTTTGGGGTGGAGCGAGGATAATTCGTAGGGCCACACCTACGGTGCATCTTAGAAGGGTACAGGTGAAACTTACTAAATGCAGAATACAAATGTTAAATGCAGAATACAAATGTCTTCATACAATAACTAAGAAAATGCCATGAAGGCTATGTTAATCAGTTTGACAAAAATAGTTCAGATTGTACATGAAACCAGCACATTGTACCCCTTGATTGCACTAATGTTCACAGTTATGATTTAATAATAATAAAAAATAAATAAATAAAATTTTAAAAAAAGCCTTTCTGAGAATCTCTTCAGGCTCATGGGCCATTCCATGACCCCAACACCATCTGTAACAACATACCCCAACAGGGCATCTAACAACGGCACTAGTGTCTGCTGTTTCAGGTGTGGAGGCCTCTGGAGTTCACTCCAGAGCCCAGGAGGAGCATCCTCTCCATGCCTCCCCCCAGATGCTGGTGTTGCTGGCCCTCCTCGGCAAGCCTTGCAGTCACGACCATATCTCTCCCCTGTTCTCACATTATGTCTTTTCTTCCTGTGTCTCTCTCCTTTGTGTGACTCTTAGAAGAACATTTGTCCCTGGATTGAAGTCCCACTTAGAGAACCCAGAATGTCTCCTCAAAAATCTCAGTATTTTTAACTGAATACATCTAAAAAGTTCCCTTCTCCAAATAAGGTTGCATTCAGACTCTAGGAATTTGACATGGACATATATTTGGGGGGCCACCATTCAACCAACTGCTTAGGGCATTTGGTATTTGACCATTTCTGTTTGGGCATAAGCCAGTAGACTGAGTGACATCTTGTTTAAAATCTTACTATATGTCTTTGCCAAAGCCCTGTTTATTGTCAACCATTGACACTACCTTCTTGAGAATGGGAAACCCTGGTTCCCAAGCTGGGTCTAGGAAGTTCCTTTCTTAGCTATGGGTAAAAAGCATTGCAAGCTTAACAGGATGTGCTCTAGACAAAACACTAGTGAGGGAAGATTACAAGTGTTGGTAATCTTCCCTCTGCTAGAGGGCTTATGATTTGTGGCCCAGAGAAGAGTCCTAAAAATACCAATTCTTCTTATACCCAAGAGGCCAAACACACTGATCCCTGTCTCAGATTTTAATAGCCAGTGTCACAAGAATGCCTGACCCCTGCCTCCAGGGCTAATTTCACATTTCACTCAGGGGTTTGAATCAAAGAAGTAAATAAACACTTGGTCACATGGAATGGTTAGTTGAGTCATGTTGCAAGCCTACTTGCTGTTGTGTTTTCCATTTTGGCTATGCAATTAAAAACCTTCATTTTTTACCTATCTGCCCATGAATTTTCTCATTTCAGCCTCTTCCTATAGCTCACACATGGTTTGGAGGTTGTGAAGGATGTAGGTGCAAAAGTCAGCCTGAAGCTCATTTTCCATGCTAACCCCATGAGATCATGGACATCACAACACAACAAGGACTATTTACCGAGACAGTTAGCAGATTTTTCAAGAACTAAGCAAAACCTATTGATGCCAATATGGGAAAAACCAACTATTATTCTATTTGCTAAAGTAGGTGTGGACTGAATGGAGAAAATACAAAATGCTTTGGAGAATAATGCTTAAGTCAGAACCATGTCCCTGGCAGTAGCTTTCTTCTTCTCTCTGATTTCTTCTTGGGTACAAACAACCACTGGGCTGTTTCTCTTTTTCTCAAGGGATAGAGAGTTGCTAATTTAATGGTAAGTAACAGAAAGCTGGATGTATATATGTGCATCCATTTCCATTGTTACATGTCTGCTGTGCTAGTTAGACAAAAACGCATGGCAGACACACCCTCCCCATATTAACAACATTCCAAAGGAAGATTCATTTCTATAAGCCCAAGCACTCACTTTTCAAACTCTAGGCCCATTACTTTCTTTATTATTATACCTGCTGTCAAAGCTCAAATTGTGGAGGACCTTTTCCTAAGATTGCCTTCACCAAAGCTGACCCAAAAGTTAGGGAGCAAACTCAACCCAACCTTTCAGAAGAGGAGAAGTAGTTATATGCCTTATTGAGCAGAAACTTCTCCCATTTACCCTTCCTTGAATTCAAGTTTCAAACTAAGGTCATGGCATGGACCTGGTTCTTCCAGTAGTCTCTGACTATTGGGTTCATAAGAGAAGAATTGATAACCAAGGGCTCTCATCAAACAGTAAATACTATTCCAGATTTCTCTGCTGATCTGTCTTCTGAGGTAGCAATTTGTTCCTTTGTACTTAGGTACAATGGGAAAGGAAGAGGGATGGTTAAGAAAAGGAGGGAGTATTCAAATATCGTCAAGGTCAAAGCATCCCTTTAATTATGTAAGTGAAGGAAACTAATGGAAATTTCTCTAATTTAATAACATATGGGAAGAGTAGGATGTTTCTAAAAATTCTTCCTTTTACTTTGAGGTAAATATTAATATGTTAACCAACATGTTAATAACCACCTATCCTGGAAATAGAACAACATAAAATAATTAACATGTAATTATTTATTATAAGGGATCAAAAATGGGTTATTCTAGGTGGTGTCTATGGTTCAGTGAGTAGGGCACCGGCCCCATATACTGAGGGTGGCAGGTTCAAACATGACCCTGGCCAAACTGCAACAAAAAAAAAGCCAGGCATTGTAGAGGGCGCCTGTAGTCCCAGCTACTTGGGAGGCTGAGGCAAGAGATTGCCTAAGCCCAAGAGCTGGAGGTTGCTGTGAGCTGTGACACTACAGCACTCTACCGAGAGTGACAAAGTGAGATTCTGTCTCTAGAAAAAAAGAGAGAGAGAACACTTTGGTTCACAGTAGAATCCATTCTTCTTCTAGTGTGAACCAAAGTTTTCAATCTTGGTTACATCCATATGATTCATTTCAGCTCTGAAAATATCTTGCCCACCTGCTATGTATTGAATTTGAACGCTACGGGCTCAGCAGTGAACTGGCCTTTCAGGTAGGACTGGAAAGTAGAGGAACTACTAAGGTCTGAACGTTTCTGCCCACCCAAAATTCATATGTTGAAACCTAATCACCAATGTAATAGTATAAGGAGGTGGTAGGGCCTCTGAGGGTGATTAAGTAACAAGGGCAGAGCATTTACACAAGAAGCCCCAGGGAGCTTCCTGGCCTCTTCTGGGGGCTTTTGGTCTGTGAGGATGCAGAGAGAAGGCACTACCTATGAACCAAGAAACAGACCAGGCATGCAATCTGCCAATGCCTTGATTTTGGACTTCCCCGACTCTGAACCATAAGAAGTAAATTTCTGCTATTTATAAATGATGAGGTTTATGGTATTTTGTTATACCAGGCTGAATAGATGAAGATCATTGACTGTGGAATGCAAAGTGAAAGAGAATGAGAAAGCAGGCCGAGTGTCAGTAAGAATATAGGCTGGGCACTCAGAAGATTTATTTCTGAATCCATTCTTCTTCCTTAGTACATTGTACCCTACTCATCATCACCGTGATAGGTACTACTTAAGAGACACTCCAGTTATGCCAGGAATTTTCAAAATATTGTTTCAAGTAAGTCTTACAAAAATCAACCAATATTCTTCCTTTCCTTATTCCCTTCCCCTTTTTTTTTTTTTTTACTTAGATAATATTTATTCAACATTTATTGTATGACAGATACTTTATGTATGAGGTGCTCAGAAGGCAGGAAGAGAGGGCACAGTAGTCTCTGGGTTAACTCTTGATTTTTCTTACAGACCAAGCCTCCTAAAACATACCTACTTTCTCAGATTAAAAATTAGCTGGGGAAACTCAAATCAGACCATTAAATCTTTCTTTTTTTCCAGACCATTAAGTCTTAATAGTCAATGCAGTGAGCATTTACTAAATATCCTCTGTGCATTCATCTTGGGACACAGAAAGGAACATTCTAGAACACTTTGGTTCACACTGGAAATGCTACACTGTCCTCACTTTCTGATAATGCAGCAGCATTTTTACTACTCTTCGAGCATTTTTTCTAGTCAGTTTGCTTTGGTGTGAACTTCTCCTTCCTAGTTCCCAGGGAAGGATTCAAAGCAATGTACCCAGGTTCCAAGAGCCCCAGGCTGCTGGTCTGAGATCACGCTTTAGTGAATAAACTTCAGCTTACTCTCTCATTCTTCCACTTTTCTGGTTTTCTTTCCTGCAATTTCCCTTTTTTTTTTCTCTCTTTTTACTCATTTTCTTCTCTCTGCCAGAAGTTGAACTCACAAAAATAAGTCTATAACCTTAAGTGATAGTCTATAAACAGTGATTCTCATGCTGTAGCCTTCATTGGTATCACCAAGAAGACTTGATAAAACTGATTGCAAGGCCCTACTTCCAGAGTTTAAGATTCAGTAGGTCTGGCGTGGGATCAGGCATGGACAAGTTCCTTGGTGATCCTATAAGTGTCAGGTGGCCCACACTTTGAAAACCAGTGGTCAGGGCCCACACTTTGAAAACCAGTGGCCTAAGGGGATGCCTTTTTTTTTTTTTTTTAAGTAAGAAGAATTTGTTTTTAAGTCAGAATCCAGCTTGTTTTTCAGGCCCTACCTTTACCATACCTTAGTCTAGAGGTAATGAACTGCAAGTTAAATCCAATCAGGCCACTCGAGCATCTCTGGTAGGTTTTTAGAGTTATTTAACACCGCAGAAGATTTCTTATCTAGGCTAATTAAGTGATTAGTTTAGATTGATAGTAGATGAACAATAGGAAAGTGGGGCAGCTACAGCTCACTACCAACTTAATAAAATGGTGCTAACTTTAGCCAAGAGAAGTGGTATGGGTTTAAAATTGGGCTTAGCTGCTTAATGCATTAGTGTGTCTGTGTTGAGGGAAAAGGAGCTCACATGGCTACTCAAATACTCCTACAAATGGGGCGACTTTTCTGGGCTTGATTGGCCAGCCTCCATCATAGGCAAAGGTGCTATTTTAGACAACTGATATTCACATCTGCCTCCCACAGCTATGCATGTCAGGCATTGCCGATAACTCCATGAATGGCCACGTACAGGTGTCCCTTCCCTCATCAACCCCATTGTGATGTGGTTCCATTCCAAAGAAAGGTACAAAAGCCACAGACCCAGAGCTGTGGAAGTTTGTACTGACTTACCAGTCTCACAGGGGATATCAATAGCAGGAAACTGGCATTTATTGTATGTGTATCAGCCACTTAACCAATGACATTGTGAGGCAAGTAGTACTAGCCTAATTTTACAAGCAAGGAAAATGAGGCTCAGAATATCATCCAAGGTGGTGGGGATGAGGATGATGATGACAATAATAACGGCACCTAATATTTTTTGAGCACTTACTATGAGAACTATGAGATTATGTTCTAGGCATTTTTTCTAGGTACATTAACTTATTCAATCTTTATAATTACTTGTAAGTTCTATTATGAACCCACTTTAAAAGTAGGAAAATTACAGTCCAAAAGATGTAATAACCTGTCCATGATTACCCAGTTACTGGGTGTCAACTTGGATTCAAATCTAGAGGTTGTAAATCTAGAATCCATGATGGCAGCTTCCTGACTGAGATGCAAACCCAGGATGGCAAACTCTACAGCCTCTTCTCCCCGCTGCCCTGGCCCTCCTCCTCTGCACCCCCTCCTGAAGAAAGACCCTGGTGGCCTGCTTTCACTCACAGCTAAAGACTAAAGGTAAACTGTCCCAATACCATATTTACCCCTTTGCAGAGCTAGTGTTTGTGTAGTCACAGGGACTCTCACAAACTAATACATCCATACATTTGGCTTCGAGGGAAGATGTTTCTGCTTTGGGAGTAATCCCACAAGAGGAAATGTCTGTCGCTGCATTAGGGCAGTTTTCCAAAACTTTAGTCCTCCTCAACCTTCCCAACAATCAACATTTTTGCCATATCTACATAGTTCTTATGTTCCTTACTTAATTTTTTTTATTTTACTCAGTTCTCATTTTTGTCTTACGTTGTTCAAGGAAAAGGATACTTAGAATGACTGCAACAAATGGAAAACCTGAATGCCCCCTAAACATAAGGCTGAACGCCATGAAAAAAAAAGCTATTAAATTCTAGCTAGGCCCTGTTGCCTGCTGAAAGCCCTGCTCAAAGGCCAGCCTTCTCACTTTATTATAAAGGGAATTATTAAGTGTTAGAGAGGTGTTAAAATGCCCTAGCACCAGACAGGAATCTTGGTCCTGGAGGTTTGAAAGGGAAGTGGAAAGGGAATAACTTCTCACCTTATGATCTGATGGCTGATTGGAGACTCTGTCCATGGGCCTCCTAAAATCCCCCCTCCTCCAGAGTAGTGCTATGCCTCCCACCAGGGACATCAAGTCCCAGCTATGTGTGACTTGGCCATGCCCTGCAGCCATGCTGAGCTTCCTCTGCAGCTTTCAATGCAATAGGCATATCTTGAAAAGAGGAAACTATCAGATGGCTGCCCCATATACGGAGGTGGTGGATTCAAACCTGGCCCTAGCTAAAAACTGCAAAAAAAAAAACAAAAGCAGGGTGGGGGGAACTATCTCAGTTTTAGGTGCCTGAGGGATACAGGCAAAAATAAAGGAGAGAAGAATGATTACACTGTCAAAGGAGCAGAAGGAACTTCCAACAGTAATAGTGATCATTGAGGAGTTTTTTCTTTGAACAGAAAAAGAAATGCCTTTGATAGTGCCTTCCTCCATTCTTCCGTTATTTTGCTGTAAGAATGAATAAGTAGGAAGAAATAAATGGGAACTTTTGTGTTTCACCAGCAGCTGCCATAGGAAAAAAAAAGGATGACTCAACTTCAAGGGGGTAAAAAAATCTTTACTTCTCCATCTCATATCCATTTGAAGAAAAGAGAAGAGGAGGGGAAGAAAGGAAAAGAAGAAAAAAAAGAAGTAATTCATGTGGGTTTGATAATACTCCCCTTAGATTACTTTAAGGATTCTAGAATATTCATAATCTTAAGTGAACTGAGAAAGCCATTTTATCACCCTCTTCCCATTCTTCTAACTCAAGCTTCTTTTTGCTGATTGGGTAGAGCTGCTTTTTTGTGATATAAGATAGCAGTAAGTTTTAAAGCTTACTGTACACCATTCTAAATGGGAAAGAAGACAAATTCAATAGAATTTTCTTTCCATAAAGTAGGTGAAGCACACAGAAAACTCTACTTACAAAGGCCTGCTATCAGAGTTGTCCAACCTTTGGCCTGTGGGCCACATGCTAATTTTGTGAGGACATTTTTGTTTATCTGTGATGTCAGATATCACTAAAAGTACCTTTTTTTAGATAGTTAACTTTTGCAAATGTGTTTACTGTGTGGCCCAAGACAACTCTCAATCTTCCAACGTGTGGCAGAAAAGAAAAAAGGTTGGACACTCCTAGAGGTGGTGTGATGATGGTAACCCATTCTCCGTGGAGCAAACACCATTCTGGGGGTTTATCTTCAACAACCAATCAGTCCTCACAGTAAACCAGTGAGATGGATCCAATTAGTCTTCCCATTTCACAGACTGGGAATTGAGACTAGAGAGGTTCAGTACCTCACCCAACATTATAGAAATAGTGACAGAGCCATGCTTACACAGAAGTCTGTCTTGCACCAAAGGTCATGGTCTTAACTACCAAGCTCTCCTGAGTCCCTGATGGAAATGAACTGAATATTTGTTATTCTGTCTATGTAATTATGTATAATTAAGGCCAAACCTTTCCCCTAGGCTCTCCCAATGTTAGTTTGCAAAAAATATAAGAGCCTGATTAGCTTTCTTATACTGAAATTTTATTTCTCCTTTCTGTGCATATCACCGGTTGAGTTTTAATAAGAAAAGCCAAATCATAGCAGCTGATATTTATTGAGTGCTTATTAAGTCCCAGACATTATGCTAAGTGCCTTCCATGTATTATTCTCTTTCTTACTTCTTGCCCACCTTCTGGGACAGGTGTTGCCTATGAGAAAACTAAGGCTCAGAGATGTTAAATAACTTGTTTAAGGTCAGTCGGATTATAAAGGAGCAGAGAAAGAATGATGACCCAGCCATCTCTCTGCAGACTACAGAGCCCTTGTTAGGATCTGGTGTAGCAGGAAGATGGATTGAGAACCACTGGAATTAGGGAAAGTGTACTTTCTAAGATTTGAACGATGGATGAATGGGACTCATGGAAATGTCCTGAGGACTTAATATCTAACAGACCTTTTTTCTCTAGGCAAGTCATCCAGAGCAAAAGCCAGCTAGAGTTGGGCTTTTCAGAATGCTTCCATGCTATCTGCACTGCTGCATGAAAAAGAGGACACTGACTCCTTTTAAGGTCTCAGGGAGGCTCTGTCTATAGCAGAATTCACCTGCAAGTCAAGGTTGTCTGTGTATGTTATTCAAGAAGCTTATAGAGAAGGAAGATCCAACAGCCTCCAAGAATTAGTGTTCTAGAAATTCTTTTAAGCATCCACCCTAGATATTTGATATTTCCTGGACTAGCTTCAGTGTGTAGCCTTAATATCATGTTTATTATTGAATTGTGCAGAACAAAAGGCTGCTACACCTAAGATTGCTGTAAACTGTAGTGTTCACAAGATTTGGAGGGAACTTACTAAAGAAATGTTTATTCCAAAGCTTTTTCCTGGTAATCACATTCTGGGATGGAGCCCAGGAAACTTCACAGTGCCAACTAATCCCAGGAGACTCTACACAGAGAGCACAGGTCAAAAGAAAAACAGCTGAAATATATTCTTCTTAGAAAAGTATCTCAAGAATGGAAGAAAAAGTATCCAATGTACTCAGACCTACTATGAAAGTAATTTATTGCTCTCATATGAAAGCTATAACCCAATTATAGCACAAGAATATGGAGAAAGGGGCAAGGGAGTGGAGAGGAGGGGGGTGGATAGGTGGAGGGAGGGTAATTGGTGGGTTCACACCTACAGTGCATCTTAGAAGGGTACAGGTGAAACTTACTAAATCTATAATATAAATGTCTTAACACAATAACTAAGAAAATGCCATGAAGGCTGTGTTAACCAGTTTGATGAAAATAGTTCAAATTGTATATAAAACCAGCACATTGTACCCCATGATTGCATTAATATACACAGCTATGATTTAATAAAATAATAAAAAAGAAACACTGCTTCAGACCCCTCCTTGAGGACAATAATTCCAAATTTACACGCTTCTTCCTCCAGCAAATATTTTATGACTACCATCACCTAAGCTCTACACCTTAGTTTTGAGATTTTTATTACCTCTTGGGTGTTCTATTTTTCTCTATCTTATTCCATGAGAGAATGAGAGGGGAGAAAGAGAGAGACAGACAGGATGGGAGCAATAGTCGGGATAGAAAAGACAGATGAAGAGACACTACGTTTAGATGAGATGGTTGGGCTCCCAGATCCGGCTATATCTGAGGACAATATCCTCTAGACTTTTCAGTTATAAGAGCTAATTCAGAAATGTTTTTTTGGGTTTAATCTACTAAGCAAGTGATAGAAGAGAAAGAAATGAATTATTCTTGCTTGTCTCAGTAAAGGAAAGCAGACAAATGTGTACAACACTATTGAGAAACAAAATAACTAGCTCCTCAAGGCTTGCTCTGCCTAGATGAGGCTGAGCTAGGACCCAAGCCTGCCTGGCCCTTTGCTTTCTTATCACTACCATTGACATTACTTCATCCTAATTCTGAAGTTTAATTGCCTACTGTTCCGTGCCCTGGGGAGCCATGAGTAAAGAACTGGTGACTGTGGTTACTCTAGGATGGTCAAATCAGAAGGAAAGATATTAACAGAAATTGTGTCATGTGATCATCTTTGTGTTTCCAGAATCAGCAGCTGATTGACAGAAAAAGCATTGTAAAAGCCAATTCTAAAGCATCTCTCTGGTTTGCTTTTTCATGCTAGAGGCTATGGGGAAAAAAGAAAGTGAGTGGATGGAGTCAGATGCTTTGTTGTAGCCCTCTAGCTTTTTACTGCAGATTAGAACTGGAAAGCCAACAGAACTGGATATCTTTACAAATGTAAAGCAGCGAGGGACTCTTTGTGTCTCTTACCATCTCTAAAAAGCATTTTTAAAATGTCTTTGTTTTCTTTTTGTGCTTTGATATACCTTGGGGTCTTAGTGCCCTGAATTCCCATTGTAAAAGCTCCTGACTTTGGTTCCTTAATACCAAGGTGCTCTTATGGAAGTAGAAACATGGACTGAAAGGAGGAACATGCCCTGCCTTGTCTGGGGCTGCTCAGCTACTGAAGAGAGGCCTAGATTGATGATTTTTCCCCAGAGACGGAGCACACCCATCTTCTAAGGACCTAAAGCTATAATTCAACAGCTATCCCAGTGCCAAGCCATGTGTTTCATACTTTGTATCCAATCTTGCATTTGATTTTCACAACCATTTTAGATTGCCCTTCTGCCCATTTTACAGATGAGGAAAAGCAAGCTATCAGAGGTTGAGTGATTTTTTTTTCAACATAAGAATAGCAAACAAGTGACAGAGAATGGCTCTATCAAACTCCAAAGTCTGAGATCTTTACCAAAGACCCCAGGGAAATAAAAAAAGAACAACCTTTTAGGAACAAAGGTTGGCAAACTATGGCCCACCAGCCATCCCCACCATTTTTATAAATAAATTTTTAGTGGAACATGATCACACATCTGCCATTTACATTTTGTCTATAGCTACCCTCCCTCTATAACAAAAGTGAGTTCATCTAACAAAGACCATATGGCCTGGGAAACTGAAAATATTTACAATGTGCACTTGAAAGAAAAAAAAAAGCCAAGTCTTGGTTTAGAACATTGTACTTCGGCACATTCAGTCTGTCCCAGACAGTTGTGTGGCCTTGATATTTTCTTCTGAAATTCAAGAATCCTGGGAACACTGGCCTCAGTATGGCTGTTGTGAGGATTGAATGAAATAGCTATCACATTCACACACCTGGTATAGAGGTTGGTGGTTAGTAAGTAATCAAGGAAAAGTAGCGTTTTACTTGCCCTATTAAAACTATAAGACTTCTCAAGGCCTGTGTTAAGGACAGGACAGATGGACACAAATGGAGCCTTAGGTGGGTAAGGAAGGGAAAAGAACTCAGGCAAATTATCAGGCCAGTCTTCCTGCAAGGCTTGGGGCTCAGATGACTGTCCCCATGGAGACAGCTCAGTTCCTTCCATTTCAGAGCCTCCCCAGTGCCTAGTTTCTCTGGAGCTAGGCTCCAAGGAAAAATGCCTACTAATCAGGGTCAACGTAAGTTATTCTTTATAGAGGAAATTGGGTTTTTTTCCCCGTTCTTTCAGCCCAACATGAAAGTTGGCTATGAAAGAAAAATTAAATGGCTCACCAGGAGTCTATTATTTCATTGATGTGTCAGAGATGTAGCTTCTCTTAACCTCAATGAAAGCAGAGCAAATAGATGATTTTCTTTATTGAAAGTCAAATATAAGTTTGTTTATTCTTTGCATTTTAAAGTTATTAGTGGTGATTTTACTTTAGAACTGAGCTGAATGGGACATGCTGAATACATATATATTTTAATGCCAGCTTCCTTTTTCTCTTCTTAAAATATGAACACTGTTTTAGAAGAAATCAAGAGCTCTAGTTAGTGTCATTGCAGCCCACACAGGGGCTCTTTATGACTATGCTAATAAGTAATCACAACAATACTTCTCTTTTAACACATGCCAATGGTTTTATCCCACTGAACATTATCTCACATTAAAACAGTGCGAGCACAGTGCAGCATCGGAGACCTTCCAGAGTCACAGAGAAGAAGCTTGCTCTGTGAATGTGTTCTCTCCTCCAACACCATCACTCCTTAGTTTTTTACACCATGTTGTTCTAGCCAAGAGAGGAAATTGTGAACTCAATGATATATTGAATGCTTAACCAACTTCATTAACTAAAGCTAAATTTTAACACACACTGTATCAGCTTCCAGCACAAATTAGCATCCATAATAAAGCATATTATTAACCATATACCCAAATGCTCTCTATGATGAATAAACTTTTAAAAGCCCCCAGGCTGCTCTTTGATTTTCCTGAGATGGTTTTGTGGTAGCAGCCTGGTTCCCACAAGCTTCTTGTCCATCAGCCAAATGAACATCTGAACTGACAAGTTTCTGGATAAACTCATCCAAAGTTAATCATGGCAGGTCAAGGAGAGTTAGTGACTTTCCTACCCCTGGAAGGGCCCACAGGGAGTGAAGCTCAAAGTCATGGTAGAGAAGGAAAAAAAATGAGGGTCACCTATGCCCAAACCCGGCTCAGTGAACACTAAGAACCCCTGGTAAAATCACGAGGGGCTCTGATAGCTCCAGAAATGTTGCCCTCATTATGATCCCTCCATCTGGAAGGTTGGCCACTACTGTGGTTTGAATGTGCTTGCTAAAACTCAAGTTGAAGTTTAATTGCCCTTGTAAAGATAAGAGGTGGGACCTTTAAGAGGTGATTAGGGCAGGAAAGTGCCACCCTCTTTCAGGGAGTAATACTGTTATGATGGTAGTGTTCCCCTGATCAAAAGATAGATTGGCCCATACCCTTCTCTGTCTTGTGTGCTCACGTCCCTCTTCTGCCTTTTCACCAAAGCATGACCCTTGCCAGATATCAGTGTTATGTTCTTGGACTTCTCATCCTCCGAAATCATGAAATAAATAAACTTCTGTTTTTTATAAATTATCATGTCTGTGGTATTCTGTGACAGCAGCATAAAATGGACTAAAATAGCCACTTAGAAAGGAATTGTAGATCTTCCATTTTTTCCAGCTCCCACTGAGAGAGCTTGGGGATTTTTCCATGGCTGCATAAGGGAAAAGGTTGAACTTGAGCCTAAACTTCATATTTAGTTCACCTCAGAGCAAATTGTTGTTAAGTGTCTATTTCACACCATTATTATGCCAACATCTAGGGATCCCTCCCACACCAAATTTATCATCTACCTTTACAATATCTCCAGACTTGGAGCCTATTCTATCCCTCCATCTCTCTACCTGATCCTCTGTCAACCCCCTGGGCCAAACCACCCTTTCTTGCTTGACTTTGGTGGCAGGTTCTGAGCCCCTTCTCCCTGCTTCCATGTGCGTTCTCTTACAATTTGTCTTCCCACATTAGCCAGATTCTCAATGAAAGGTGTCAGCTGGTGTCGGATCCTCTATGGCCCTGGCCTTGATCGCAGCAGAAAGGAACCAGGCAAGACACGGATTAGAAGTACAAGCTTGTAGGAGATCGGCTAACCTTGACTGCAGGGTAGCCCTGAGCAACCTCCACAGTAGCCTTTTATTGAGACAGCACAAGACAGGTGAGAGGAGTATTACATAATGACTAGGTACTCAAGGATTGCCATGGGCTGGGTTCTTTCTCTGCAAGGAGCACCTGCGGACGAATTGGCTGAGGGCCCGCCCCACAGCTGCAAATCATCTTGCTCAGAGGTCGTGTGGCTTTTGGAATCCTCTACAAGATGAAGCCCCTTATCTCCCTACTTCAAACCTTTTAATGGTTTCCTACTGTCCATAGAATAAAACCTAAATTTCTGTCCACTGTATCTGAGCATTTCTAAAACGTAGTGCTTGCCACTTCTTTAAGCCTCATTATCTTCTTTCCTTGCCATGTTCCCCTTTTTACTAGATGACTTTTGCTTTCTAATTCTGAAATACAGTAAGCTCTTTCCTGCCCCAGTACCATGACATTGATCATTTTCCTCTGCATGGAACATGGTTTTCCTGATTCTTGTCTTAGATGGTTTTCTCTTGAGGTTCAGGTCTCGGATGAAATACTACCTCCTTCAAGAGGCCCATGAGCCTCCTACATACAGCTCTTAATGACTTCTTGTTTATCACTTTTTTTGTTTGTTTTTTGAGACAGGGTCTCATTTTGTTGCCCTCAGTAGAGTGCCGTAGAATTATAGCTCACAGCAACTTCAAAGTCTTGGGCTCACGTGATCCTCTTGACTCAGACTCTTGAGTAACTGGGATTACAGGTACCTGCCACAAAGCCTGGCTAGTTTTAGAGACAAGGTCTCGCTCTTGCACAGGCTGGTATTGAACTCCTGATCTCAGGCAATCCACCCTCCTCAGCTTTCCAGAGTGCTAGGATTACAGGTGTGAGCGATTACACCTGGTCTTTTGTTTATCACATTTAAAAATATGACATATTTATTTACTTACTCCATCTTTCTCACAAGAAGACAAGCTTCAGTAGGGCAAGAAATTGACTCTTATATTTATTCTATATCCCCAGTACTTAGCAAAGAGGCACATAGTAAATTCTATGTAAGAAAATACTGAGTGAATAAATAAATAAATAAATAACATTCTAACAGCAGTGTAATTTTCTTCTCCATTATCCCACAGCTGCCTTCATACATTAAGGGGGTTGCAGACTTTGAGCCTATGCTATTTTCTATATGGATCCTGAGAATACCAAGTATTCCCATGCTTTTTCCCAGGAATAAAAATCCACACCAGTGTATTCAAACTACGTAATGTATCAAGAAGTGGGCAAGTTCCTGTGCGATGGGAAACATCCTACCCATCATTCTTCACTTGCTAAGAAGTGAAGGATCCCTAGTACAGTTGGCACACTAAGAGGGTGATGGAGGAGGAATGGAAGTGTATAAATAGACATGATACTCAAGGGAAAGGTGATTCCAAAATCTATTTAGGAACTTATGCAAAGGACAGGCCATGTGTGAATATACAGATCTATTTCAAGATGTGCCCCATTCATGGATTCTTTGCTGAGAACTTTGCTGAATGAAATTCTTCTTAGGCTAAGAATCGAAAAGGCAGAAGCCTAAAGGAAAGTCTCCTCCTAATTTTCTTGCACTGGTTGCATTGCTTTTTTGTCAGCTGAGTGTACAGACTTGGGAAGTTTATTATTCCAGGCTATGGGCACACATACCTGAAAACCCTTTACCCTAAAACACAATACCAAAGCCAGAGCTTGGCCTTCTAGACTTCCACTAGAGCCATTCTCTTCAATGGAGAGCATCTATTCCAATGGAGAGCCTAACTCCAAGGCCCGCCCCCACCCCTTTGTACCATGTGAGCCAATTTTGAGGAAGCCATTTTGAAAAAAATCCCCCATGTTCCAATTAGGATGTCTGGGTTAGCTTTTGCTATAGTCAAAGCTCCTCATCTCTGACAAGCTCCCGGTGAGCAATAGTTTTACTCAATCCTCTTTCCTCAGAGGGAGAAAGGGGATTTACATTTCATGGCAGAGATGTGGGATGACACAGCTAGAGAAAGGAGAATTTGAGCAAAAAATAGTTTCCTGCCCCAATAGAGAGAGCAGGGGTTCTGACAGGCATTTGACATCAACCTAACGGTTTGAATTCTGAGGTTTTCAGAAGCGTTTCCAAACACGGCAGTAATTGAATCAAGTATATGCAGGCAACGTACTGTATTACTGTTTATTTTAAGCCCGCCTCCCTTCATATCACAAATAAATACATAAAACCAGTTTGTGAGTGTCAGGAAGGTTCCACAGACAATGAGGTATTGATTTTTCTATGTATAGGTATTCCCTAAAATAAAGTCAAATAACTAACCTCTGCTTACTTGGAGATTTGAATATAGCCTTCTGGAAAGGCCTAAAGGCAAGAAAATAGAATTACTTTTTTTCAAAACAATCATTTGACTACCATGCAGTAGGAAGTGTTTTAAAGCTCCCATGCCTCCCCTTGCAGTGAACTGATTTTCCATGGGTAGTTGGTCTCCTGTGTATCATGAGTAGGTCTGGGGAAATGTGGAATATATTCATTTAAAGTAGTCTCTCTGCACCGATGGCTGAGAAATTTCCATGGGACTGTTGCACTAGAGTGCTCTGCATAATTGAACACTGTGTCTGCAAATAAGACTAATAACCATAGTTGTTCAAATGATTACCATATCATAGATCTTAATAGTCTTCCAGAAGTGCTTCTGATGGAACTGCTTTTTTCATGGTCAGTGAACCTTGTGCAGGACAGTTACTCATACAATTGGAATAGGAACAGCCACTCGTTTGCTGGCCATTTGCCCACTCAGCTCTCTCCTTAGTCAAATTTCTCTGCCTATAAAATGTCGACATTGAGCTAGATGATCTCTGAGGTTCTTAAAAGATCTGACATTCTGGCTTGGAAGAAGGAATATATGCTTATTCAGACACTCCACCTATATTGTGTGGCTGTGACCCGGCACGGTTACCCAGGTTAGAAGAGGTGGAACTGGTGTTCTGATAGTCTCTGACACCCTCAGTCCTAATAAGTATGCTTCTTTGGCCAAAGGAACAGAAAGAGCAGATCTGCTCACTGGGAAAACTATACAAAAAACTTGAAGAAAAATGTACATTTCCTGCTGGTAACTGAACAAGCAGTGTCCTATTCTCAGCAGAGTTAAATGTGGAACTCAGGAAAACAATGCCACAGGTCTGGCTCTTATATCAGTTGATGGAATTCTCTGTGCTGGTAAGTTGTACAATTTTCTGACTGTCATTTAATGGGTAAAGACAGGTCTGCTGGAGTCCCAAGGACTAGGGGAGACAGAGCCAACAGCTTGGTACAATTCCCTCTCCCACACACACTAACACGTATGCATGCACACAAATGCACACAGTGACAGCAGCTCTGTGTGGCATGCCAGGGAAGGAACTTTTATTTTAGAGAACTTAGTTAATATATCTTTGTGAAGTGTGATGCCCACTGGGCACAAGTGAAATATTTTAACTGCTTTCCATGACCATGAAGCAATTGTCCTGTTACCAAAGGTATTTCAGCAGGCTCCCAGTCCATGACACTTCCTCATGTCCGTGGGCCCTGGAGAAGGCCGGTTGAGCACTCTGCAGGCAAAACCAGCCTACTGGAATGCCAGCCTGGACCTGTTCCTGTGCCCCAGGCTGGGCTCTGGTTTTTCCCCAAACCACACATCTGAAGCTGTGCCTCTGCTGACCTTTCTGCCTGGCAAGGGCAGAGCTGAGTCACGAAGGCCTTGAGTACTGGAGTCTGGACCCAAATCATGGCTTCTTTACTTTTATTGTTTGGGGAAGATACTGATCTATCTCAGTTTCCTTCTTTCTGAAATGAGAATAAATAATGATAACTGCTTCTGTCAAATGGCAGTTATGAGGATGAATTGAGGTTGACCATATTATGAAAGTTTAAGCCTGTCCTTGGCAAATAATATGCACTCTATTAGTTTTCTAGGACTGTTGTAACAAATTACAACAAACTTGGTGGCTTAAAACTATACATATTTATTATCTTTCTACTTTAGAGGTCAGGAGTTTGAAATCAGTTTCACTGGGTTAAAGCCAAGATGTCAGCAGGCCATCACTCTTTCTGAAGAGCCTAGGAGAGAATGGTCCCTTGTCTTTTCCAACTTTTGGAGGCTGCCTGCATACCTTGATTCATGGCCTTGGCCTCTCCCTCCATCTTCACACCACACCACTGCAACCTCTGCCCCTGTCATCCATCTCCTTCTGCCATTAACTCTCCTGCCCCTCTCTGATAATGACCATGATGATGACATCAGCCTCCTCCACCCCGACAGACCAGGCTAATCTCCCTACTCCAAGATTCTCAACTTCATCACAATCGGTAAAATCTCACATGCCATGCAAGGCAGTTTATAGGACATCTCTTAGGGGCCATTATTCCACGTACCACATGCATTGTAGGTGTGATTTTTACTACTATGCTTAATCCTTTTTGCCATTTATTTTGCTTTCATTTCTGTAGAATGCACACACAGTAAATTAATTAATCTTAAATATAAGTTTTTGAGTGTTTACTTGTTTGCAGCCCTCTAATCATCTCTCAAGTCACAATGAAGACATTTACAGCCTTTTCCCCATGGCTGTAATGCTTTTCCCCAGCCTTCTCCCCGTCAGCACACAGCCCTCCCCAGAGGTAGTCACTAGCTCTGTGTTTATCTTCCAGATCACTTTTGCCTGTTCTTGGAGTCATAGGAACAGAATCATACTGTACGAATATTTCTGAGTCTGGCTTCTCTCCCTCATATAGCATCTGTGATTTAATAAGGTTGTGAAATCCAGAAGTAGTTGGTTCTTTTTGTCTTCATCTGATGTTATGCTCATCTTTACCCTGTCCTATCTAAATCTCAGACCATAAACATACTACTGCTTTTTCAGGGATTCTTTTTAAAGCATTCCCTGGTAACAATATGTTGTCTGAGACAAAAATAATACCTCCAGCTGCCCTCTACACCATTCATATGTGAACTCTAGGACCCACTCATGACATGTCAGGCTCCTATCTCAGGCACTATATATCAGCTGCTCCTGGGAGACATGAATGTTAGGTTTTATCTCTCTTTGTAATTTATCAAACCTAGTACCATGCCTAATGGACAGCCACCCGACCTCAACAATATCTCTTGGATTGCCTCTATCTCCCCTGAGAAAAGATGTATCACTCTTGCTTATTAATTGACACCCACATGTGTGAAGCATGCCTATTTCCTGTATGTGCATAGCATCATGAGACCCACTCATGGGAGGCAGCCTGGAGAATTTCCCTCACAGTCTCCTTTGAACACTGATCAGAATCTAAATCTGGGAGAAAAGACTAGCTTTGGGAAGGCAAGAGTATGAACCTTGACTTCTGTGAGTTTTCTTTCCAAAGCAGAGTGAGAAGGTATAATCAAGAGTTTGACTCCAGTTAGCAGCTTCCAAGCCTGTTGACTTTGAAGTCCCTTTCTGACTGTCTGGCATCTAGCTAAGTTGATGTGTGCCCAGGTGTGCCCTCTCTTGCTGCTGGCAGAGAAGTTAAAGCCATGCACATCCCAGGTTGTGCCTGGGAACCCACACCTCAGGGCCAGAACCCTACAAACCCCAAAGTCCCCTCATCCTCCCTTTCCCTTGCTTCAGTCAGAATAGAACCCAAGCCCTTCTCCTTAGCGAATCATTTGGTTGTTTACTATGTGATTAATAAACTTGATTTCACATCCTGCATGTCATTTGTCTTACCATCCATAAATTTCTAGGCGAGTCTGTCTGGCATCCAGTAGGGATGTCTGGTGCCCAATTAAGACAGAAGATATAAATAAGTTACTCTGTTCTGTGGAGCAGCAATTAAAAAAAAAAGAAAGAAAGAAACCTCACCTGAGAGTAGACATTAGTTATTTTTGCATTCCATGTACAAAGTGCTCCCTTTTCTAGAAATGCCACTTAGGTACTCCTCAGGTGCCCTGCCTCCTCATTCTGTATCCCTAGGCATGAAGTGGTGCTGTTGCACCCTGGTCCCTAGGACTCCAATTGAGAGTGGCCTCAAACTCAGCCTGGTCAATCATTGATTGCATCTCGCTGGTTAGAGGGACTGGTTCAGGAATAAACCCATGACCTAAATTCATAAAGAAAAACTCAATACTGGGACTTTTGCTTGGCATTTGGGGGAAAGAAGAGCTCTCTTTGTTCTGGGCATGCTGACTAAAAGGCTAACCTAAACCCAGTGTTGCCCAGCTCACATGCTGAGAGGCCCTTCCTCAGGCTGAAGCCCATATGGAGAAAAGCAAAGCACAGGGAAGGGGGAACAGAGATTCCCGACCCTCAGGATATTGTAGAATCCTGGATCCAGACAATTTCAGAGTCGGAACTCTCCGCAGTAGTGTGGACTAATAAATCCCATTTCGGTATAAGCTGCTTTTTGTTGGGTTCCTATTATTTGTACATAAAAGATGCATTTGGGAGATATAGCCATTGGTTTTTCGATATTCTGAGCTTTTTGCTTCTCTGAACATATTGAGGCCAAACATGGAGCAGAGGCCATGCAGTCTTGGTCCCATAAATACGGAAACTTTCCTTTCTAAAGGTGAAGCCACAGATCTGTAGAAATAGCATGACTAATATTGAGCTGAATCACCATTATACCAAGACCAGAAAACCAATAAGTAAATAGTAAAAGGCCAACACTTTGCTAGAAATAGCAGTTAGGTCAAAATGCTAAAGCTCCAATTCACTGGAACATCACTTATTCTTCGCACCAGGATAAGCCTATGTCAACAGAAGCAAAGACAAACTACAGAATGAGGGTGATTCCCCAGTTTCCTCTCAGTGAGATTTAATTAGTTGATCATTTCCATTCCAATGTTGGCACCAATAAACTAAACTAGGGGGTACAAAAGTTTTGTTCTACCCATCCGCTAAAATTCACTGCACAATGTGGTAGACAGAATAATGCTTCCCCCTCTGTTGGAGACCTACATTCTAAGCCCCAAACTGATGAATATGTTGTTCTATGGTAAGAGGGAATTATTGTCACAGATGGATTGAGGTTGCAAATCAGCCAACCTTAAATAGTATTCTGGATTATCCATGTGAAAATAGTGTCAGCTCAAGGGTCTTTAAAAGAGGAAGGAGGAGGCAGAAGACCCAGAGTGACGCCCTGAAGGTGAAACAGGAGGACCACAGCCCAGGGGGCTGGGCAAGCCCAGGAAACAAGTTCCCTCCCAGAGGCCCTATATTAGGTTTTTAGGGCTTTCATAACAAACATCACAAACTGGGCAATTCAAACAACAGAAATTTACTATCTCACAGTTCTGGAAGCTAGAAGTTCCATACCACAATGTCAACAGTGTTGGTTTTGGCTTGTGGATGGCCACTTTCTTACTGTATCCTCATGTGGTCCTGCTGTAAGCAGGAGCTCCCCTGGTGTCTGTCTGCATGTCCTAATTGTCCCTTCTTATAAGGACATCGGGCAGATTGAATTAGGACCCACTGTAATGGTCTCCTTTTAACTTTATCATCTCTTTAATGATCTTATCTTAAATGACGTCCCATTCTAAGGGACTAAGGCTTAGGATTTCAACATATGAATTGGGAGCACCAGTCATCCCCTAACTGGTTCCAGTGGGAACACAGCCTTGCTGACACCTTGATTCTAGCCCAGTGAGTCCTGAGCCAGACTCCTAAGCTACAGAACTGTGAGATAAGAAATGTGTGAGGTTTTAAGCTGCTAAGTCTGTGGTTGTTTGTTCTGTCAGCCATAGGAAGCTGTAATAACACAAGCATTTCAAACTCTTGCCTTTAACTTAATTTTCACCCTTGCGTCCGCCTTATGGGAAGGCATCATTATTTCCCCCAGTTCACATACAAGGAGACATGTGCTTCCCAACATCTAGATGTCTATGCAAAGGAACATGGTAAAAAAGCAGTCCTGAACTTATGCTCAGTGTGACTGATTCTAAATCCTGCACTTCACCGCACCCTGCTGTAAAACACCGAGGATCTGGACACTTTCCTTTCTTTCTCAAACGGGAGGAATAAACAGAGTTATTCAGAGATGATAAACAAATGGGAGTCACAGTGTGCACAGGTCCCAGCCTCACATTTTAAAAATGAGAGTGGAAGGAGGGTATTTGGTGGGACCTCCCGTAATGTACACAATGCAAGGGTACATTTCAAAACAACTAAGAGTATATTATAAATGTTTTATCACAAAAAATAAGTAAGCGAGGTGATGGTTATGTTAATAAGTTTGATTTAAGCATTCCACTCTGTATAAAAAAATCATCATATTGTACCCCATAAATGTGGGTACACAATTATGAGTTAATAAAATTTAAGACAAAAATAAAAATAAGTAAAAGTCCAGACAGACTGAACTCCAGAGAGATGTGGCCTCCAGAGACTCAGAGCAAGTTTTCTGAGGCTTAAGTCTGGGTCTCCTGACACCTGGCCCAGCTCACCAGCATCTCCTCCTCTAACCCACCTCATCTTTCAAGCATCACACTGAATTGCCTTACCAAAAGGAAGCTGAGACTCGAAGTTATGTACTTAGTTAGAAAGTGGGAGAGTGCGGCCTCAACCCCACAGCCAGTCTCAAAGTCCTTCCCTTTCATCAGACCTTGCACAGAGATATCCCATGATGAGAAGGCAAACTGCACACTTAAGTCTACCGTACACTCCTTGGTAGGGGTTGGAGCCAGGTACATAGCATGAGCATATTCCCTCTCTGAGAATCTGACTTAAGGCATATTTAGAAATAGGAACAGTCTATAAAATTCTGATCTGAATCTCAAACTTTGGCCAGAAGTGTGATAGTGCCACAGTACTCCAGCCTCAGTGACAAAGTGAGACCTTCCTTTCCCTCCCTCTCCTCGAAATCAATTTTGATGGAAATCCAATTTATTTTTTCTACAGTTGCTTGTGCTTTGAATGTCAAGAAACCATTGGATAACCCAAAGATGTATTCTCATTTTAAATTTTATAGTTTTAGCTCTTTTCATTTGGGTACTTAATCCATTTGGGTTAATTTTTGTATATGTGACTTAGGGGTTCAATTTCATTCTGCATGTGTATATCCATTTACCCAGTACTATTTGTTAGAAAAGACTCCTGGGTGGCACCCATAGCTCAGTGGGTAGGGTGCCAGCCACATACACTAAGGCTAGTGGGTTGGAACCCAGCCCGGGCTAGCTAAACAACAATGACAACTGCAACAGAAAAATAGCTGAGCATTGTGGCAGGCACCTGTACTCCCAGCTACTTGGGAAGCTGAAGCAAGAGAATCGCTTAAGCCCAAGCGTTTAAGGTTGCTGTGAGCTGTGATACCATGGTACTCTACCCAGGGCAACATAAACTCTGTCTCAATAAAAGAGAAAAAGAAAAGATTTACCCAGAAATATCAGCAGTAGCAGAGAGATCTCTAAGCTGCAGATTGTGACTCTGCTACAGGAACAGTAGGCTGAGACTTTGCAGGGCATGTCACAAAGGTTTGGCCACTTCCTGGCTCCTCTGAAATACTCCAGGAGTCAGTCTTTATTTCCCTGCTGAAAACATTCTTTCATCTCCATTTATGGGAAGACTGGTCACCTGGCTGCTGGAGCTGGGAACCAATGTCTTCCTTACACTGAACGTTTTTTTATTTCGGATTAATATGAGGGTATATATAATTAGGTTACATTGTGTTTGTAAGGTAAAGTTCAAAGTCTGAGTTGTAGTTGAGTCTTTCACCTAGGAAACGTGCCATATACCCGTACATTGTACCAATAGGTGGAAATAAATAGAGCCCTCGCCCCACCTCCCCACTTCTTGAATATAATTGTGTTTATTGTGCTCACTTGTGTGAGCCTGTAATTGTTAGTCTACGATTTTTGGATTACTACTGAGTACATGGGACATTTGTTTTTCCATTCTTGAGATGTTTAAGAGACCATTTTTTAACTCCATGCATGTAAATCCAAAAGATGCAATGTTTCCATCTTCTTTCTTTCTTTCTTTTTTTTTTTTTTTTTTTTTTTTTGGCTGAATAGTATTCCATGGTATAAATACACCACAGTTTACTGTGGATTGATGGGCCCTTACTTGGCTTGTTTTCCACATCTTTGCCATTGTGAATGTTGATAGGCTGTAAATATGCCTCACTAGTAACACAATTCCATTAATGTCATCATCCTATCCTGGTTCAGGTGGAGCAGGACAGCTGTCACTGGATCACTCATGGCTGGAGGAGGTCACCACGTTTTTAAGTGGGTAAACCTATGATGCCCACAGAGCTTTCCCATCTCTGCACTTTGGCACTTCTCCCTGATTTTATGATCTGGGAATCTCTTGAGTGGAATTTCCAGGGGAGAATAGTGGGCTAGCAGAGGATACTTTTGTGGTATATGTTGGTTGCTCAAATATTGAAAGTGAATATTCCAGAAAGGTCAACTGTCTTTTTACATACATAGCAAAGTTCTCATGAGAGTTGTTCTTGTGAAAATTTAAAGGATATTATTTTGAGACTTTGAACACTCATGTAAAACATGTTAAAAACTGTCGTGTTTGATTTGCTTTATATTAACATCCTTGGGTTTCCATTGCCTACTTAAGTAACTAAATAGCAAATCAGGACATCTATGATGATGATTAAAACCAAATTTTATTAACCCTAAATAAGACCACACTCTGCAAGTTGATAAAATTTCACATTTGATTAGATTTTTAAGAGGGATTTTGTTGCAATGGATTGAAGAACACAGAGGGCACCAAATTGTGTGATTATTTTTGATGAAACTATAGTTAAATACATCAAGGTTAACTAACTTTAAATTTGAAAAAAAAAGAGGACATTACAAATAGCCTTTATTATTATTCCATTGCTCTTTTCTGGAATATTTTTATTTTGTTATAATATTCCTCTATTGTGAGTAGGGAGAGATTCAAAAGAAAGAGAGCCAGAGCAATTATCTATTCTATTTAAAATGCTGCAATCACAAGCATCTTATCATAAGGAGTCCTATTATCGCATCCACATCCCATGGGCTCAATTCCACTGTCAATGTGCACATATCACTCACGTGAAAGTTACAGAAGACAGCTTGCTATAATTTATTAGATAGTTTAACACTGCCAAGGGATTCTTTATCAGGTCCAAATCTCTCTGATTAAATAGATACACATACACAGACATACACACTTAAGATATACTTCTTAAGAGTTTTTTAAATCAATCTTGAGACACTCACTTATGAAAATTCCCTTTGAATTAATTACACTTTTCATTAGGTCACAGACTATAAAAGCACATATATGTCATCACTTGTCATGGTTCTGGTTGGTCAGATAATAGAATAATCAATCATCTCCATTCTTAGAGAATGCCATGATCAAAGGCTTTATGTAGGCAATTGAGTTTTTCTCACAAAGTGGCTGAACAGTTACAGTGATTGTCAATTGTTAACTGTGAATAAATATATAATAACCCCAAGTGTTTCTCTAATAATGTGGAAATTAAAATCATTGCTCTTACTTGAGTTTTTTCTACTAAATAAAGTGGGATCTGCAGAAGACTCACTTGGGCTTCCAAGTGCTTTCTTTGCATAGATTAAAAAAAAAATAAGTCCAAACCTAGAAAATACTGGTTTAATTAAAGAAACCCAGTAGCTCATATGCTATATAATACATCATCCACCCCACTGTAACTATATGCTGGATGTAGGTGTTTGATTAACACTTGATTCCAAAGATGAGAGCACTTCTATTTAGTCCCAAAGAAAAGGAAATATCTAATTCATTATTTAAATTTTCATTCTGCTTCATTAGTTGGGATGACTTCCCCGGATTTTATGGGATCTTGGTAATTCCTAGTGAATTAGATTCCCTCCGGGATCTTCTTCTGAGAGGGAACTCAGCTCCTGCTTTAGCTGTCCACAGACAGAAAAGCACAAGGACCAAGGCAGTAGGCAACTCAATACTACACATCACTTCCTTTTGTTCCCCTAGTTTCTTAAGAAAGTTATCGAGATGCCTGTAATTTAACAAACCCTAAAAATATGTATTAGTAACACAATGCCCAGCTTTCCTCCTGGACTGTTAGGAATTCTAAACAAGGGAGGTTATATTTACTCATCTCTGTATTCCTAGTGTTTACTAGTGTGTCTACCAAGTAACAGGTGCTCAGTTTGTTCACACATCTGATATCTACAGCTCTTTACTCTTGTTAATTCCTTCCTTTGTTGCCCTCCACTCTTCTGTTATCCAGTGCTTACTTGAATCTCTCTAGCATTATGGAAATCTGATTTTCAGGCACACACAACTTATCCCAAATGCAGCATCATCCACTACAGTTTTCCAGTTGGTTTGTCATGTGATGAAACATCCCTGTGTTCATTTTCCTTGTTGGGTATTGATCAGATTTCGTCTTCACAGACGTATCACAGACGTATCACGTAACAGTTTGTAAAGAACTTTTTTGGGGTGGGGTATCAATTTTCACCTTTTAAAAAAGATTTTTTATTCTTGGGGATTCATTGAGGGTACAGAAAAAAACAAGTGACATTGATTGAATTTGTTAGGGAAAGTCCCTCTCATAATTGTGTCCCTCCCGCAAAAGGTGTGTCACACACCATAACCTCACTCCCCAACCTCCTTCCCTTTCTCTGCTCCCCCCTTCCTCCACTCCTCTCCCTGTGCTAAGTCATTAATTGTCCTCACATCAGAATCAAGTACATAGGAGTCTTGCTTTTCCATTCTTGTAGTGTTTTACTAAGAATGTGTTTTAACTCCATTCAGGTTAATATAAAAGATGCAAAGTCTCAACCTTTTTAAATGGCTGGATAGTATTCCATTGTATGTACATACCACAGCTTGTTAATCCATTCCTGGAATAGTGAGCTTTTAGGTTATTTCCACATTTTATTGTAAATTGAGCTGTGATAAACAGTCTAGTGCAAGTGTCTTTATGGTAAAAGGATTTTTTTTTCTTCTGCATAGATGCCCAGTAATGGGATTGCAAGATCAAATGGGAGGTCTAGGTAGAGTTTTTTGAGGGCTCTCCATACTTCCTTCCAAAAAGGTTGTATTAGTTTGCAGTCCCACCAGGAGTATGAATGTGTTCCCTTCTCTCCACATCCACACCAGCATCTGCAGTTTTGAGATTTTGTAATGTGGGCCATTCTTGCTGGGGTTAGATGATATCTCAGGGTGGTTTTGAAGAACTTCTAAGAATATTCATTCTCTCCTTTTCCCTAAGGTAGTAGGTGGGGTACAGAAAATTATCTTTCTTATTTCACAGACTAGAAAACTGGCTCTAAACATGAGGTTCCTTTTACTATTCCATCCTGCCTTGTAAGTCATCTTTAGAAGGAGTATTTTACTCTGCAGCCAAAGAGATTGAGGTTAGGTAGAAATACATTAACCAGATCCATAAGAACGGGGGTTATGTGAGTGATCGTGAAAGGGGTGAAATGGATTAGATCCCCTTTGAACACAACTCTTGACAACTCTGGATGGGGGAGTTGGTGAGGCCTGATGGATGGACCATCTCTACCGTCTGAGGGAGAGGGCAGTACTGAAGAATGCTCTTCTCCTTGGTAAAGAAGTGTAGGGGGCTGAACTGCTCCAGTGAATCTCAGCAAGAAGGCTGATCACTATCCCCTGGGTGGGCATCATTGCCTTTTATATGCAGCCCCTTCTTTGCCTCTTTGGTAACAATACCTAGGTTTCTTGTGGAGAATTATTCTACTGGTCTGTGGACCTGGGACATCCATCTACCTCCAGGAAATCTGGATCTTGTGCAGTGTAGGGCAGATACACCTCATTGGTAACCCTTCTGCTACCTCATGCTCCTGCTTGTTCCAGGCTATCCTTGCTATGCCTGACTGTTCATCTTTTTCCTTGATTCTGTGAGCTGCTCTTGCCTTCTTCCAGTCAATGTTTCTCTTTGTCACCCAGATTTGGGATCTGTTGCTTGCAACCAACTTGACCTCACTGTTACAAAAGAGATGTGAAGGAAGAGATTTCCAATGAGTTTGATGGGCCTGTTACCTGATACCCAGAGGACGGACCTGTTTGGTGTCTGTGTCAGCTTCTGCTCTGCTATGACCTGTATTACATGAAATAATCCCTGTCACTTCCCACTGTGATAGTCAGAGAACAAAGTACTACTGTCAAAGAGCTACCCAGGAAACATGCAAGGGAAAAACCTCTATATTATCAGTTCAATTAGAGAAGAGAGAGCATTCTGATAGCCCAGCAAGAAATTCCTTGCATCTGGTTTCTGTTTGTTTGCCAGAACTAAAATATAATAGAAAAAGGTGACAACCCTTGGTGTCAAGCATGTAGGCAATGAATCATAAAAGAGATCCCAAAATGCATGTGATGAGGGGAAAGATGTGCTCATTTCTGGAAAACAAGGTGACAGGTGCTACATGGGGCAGATTGAGTAATGGAGAAAGGGAGGGGGGTCTATTTGAGATTTGTATGTTTAGGGCAAGAGGACTCTGCTCAGTTACTCCTTAAACCCAGGCTCTGCTGAACATCTTTTTGAACTAAGAATGGTCATAAATTTAAAGAAAGGAAGGGATTCATGAACTTGAGCCTAATTCTAAACAGAATGGACACAGGGTATCAGTTCTGCCTGCCTTGAGGGATTTAGATAATGAGGGAGGAATCAGACCCCTAATTGAGTTGCTTCATCCTCTTACAACTCTTTCTCCACTCCTGGCAAATCCCACCAGATGAACCGAGGACAAAATAACTTCCATTAATTAGATGCTTAATATAGTCCAGAGATTGTGCTAAACGCTTTATATTCATGATTTCATTCAATTTTCACACCAACTCAAGAGTCAGTAAAGAGTTTCTGTTGGGCTACAGATATATAGGACTAGACATCCCACCTCAACACACAATGTACCCCCTGCAGGTTAGGAAGGAGCAGGGCTCTGTACCCCAGGGGAACATAGTCCAGAGAGGAAGAGGACTTGCTAGATCCTAGGAGCTCAATGTTTACTTGGCCACTGACCTTTAAAACTGGTTCTGGTATAACCATTTAATAAAAATACAATATTACTTTCTTATATACTTCCTTGAAGTATTTTATGTTATTTTTGTACCATTTCAGAAAGTGTGTAACAATCTCTGTCTACAGGAATATTTCTAAACTTCAGATTCCACTTATTCTTGAACCAACATCAGCTTCATTCTCCTCTCTGAATGGTATCTCCAGCTTTTTCCAAAACAAAGGAAAGATCATTTCCCCAACACAGTCGTATGCTTATTTTTCACATGTCGACTTTACAGAGTCAGAAATAAGCAGAGCCAGGATTTGACAGGCATGCTCTGTCATGACGCTGCCTATAGCTCTCTGGGGGATAATCCCATCACATGGTGTCCATGTGTCCATGTCCCGAGCACTGCTGCCTTTGCTGTGATGGCAGGTACTGCCCTCAGTGGTCTAAGGTGCAGCCTCCTACAACACACCCTCTTGGCATATAACCTGGGCCTATGATGAAATTGGGAATCCTCTAGTGCAGGAGGAAAGGAAGTTATTATGGTGAGACACTCACATAGACTGCCTGGGAGCACACATCCAGGTTTTGTGTGCTAGGTTTTTCCTAGATTCTGGAAGCTTCTCCCTACTACACCACCAAAGCCCCTCCCTACCCCAGAAATAGAATTTTCTTCCACTTGGCCAGCCCTGTAGATTCTTCACCACCACCCACCTCCCTTTCTCCATTCTGCCTTTTAGGCCACCAGCTCCTCTCGCCATACCTCCTCCTCGCCCAGGGATTCTCCTAATCCAGGTTACCCTCCTGTGCTGGCTGCAAGTCTGGGATACACTTCTGTTGCTTCAGAATATCTGTGTTATCACCTGTCCCCAGGCCATTTTGACAACTAACAGTGCTGTGAGACCGGCTGCCAGGTGGTTGTAGAATGTAACCCAATTTTGTTTTCAGAGTCTTACTCTAAAATCGCCATTATCTTCACCTTTATTTTCTGGGCAAGCAGGGACAGCGAGGTTAGTTTCTAAAGTGAGAAAAATCGTATATCATTAAAAATGCCTTAAATACCCATGAGTTAGAAAATGTGTATTTTATTTTGCATGTATGTACGTATATATGTATGTATTTATTTATTGTTAGGTATTGACTGAGGGTACAGAGAGCCAAGTTACACTGAAATCAGAAAATGCATATTTTATATCTTAAACAATATTTGCTTTCTATGGTTGATGTAAACTGTACACAGTCTGAGAACTGCCAAGCTAGAGTAAACACAGGAATAAAATCAAAGTTTACATGCAGATATGGCAGTTTTCAGATGATTCTACCTTTAACATACTATGGTTTCCCCAGTGGCAAATAAATTAGAAAATTCTAGTGTTCCTGATTGCTGCCATTTGCTGCATCCTTTTTTACTATAAATTCTCAATGATCATAATGCATGTTATAGATGTATTTGTGATGAGGACTAATTTGGATAGTAGAACTATCTCTAATAAAAGGAGGTCTGGGGTGCTCAGTGTTGTAAGACTCCTTAAAAGTGAAACATCTGGATGACATGTCTTTAATGCACAACTGAGAAACTGAGGCTTAGCAAGGAAAGGGACCTCCCAAGACCACAGACGTCAGAGTCTTTTGCTGTAGCATATCTGACCCCTTACTGTGAATCACTCAAATGACATGGTTGAAACTAACTTCAATATTTGGTACAGAAATGACTGGGAACATCACTAAATCAAATTTATTCTACAGGGATTCTTTTCCTCTTGAGTACATCCTCAAGATTATCTCCATGACAGTTGTTTTCTCCTGTTAGGAAGTCAGAGGAACATTCTCGTATCTGCCTCGTGTTTGTCTCCCGTTTGCCTTATGTGACATCCAAGCTACCATCACTTCAGGATTTGGGAAAGGATTCTTAAATCAGATGTTAAGGCTCATTAGAACAAGTATAATTATGATAATTGGGCCCTCGCAATGTACCAGGCATTCTGCCAAATGCTTTATATGCAGTATCTTCTTTAATTCTTAGTAATGAAATTAGAGTCTTTTTCATTTCATTTTAGAGTCATAGAAACAGTCTCAGAAACGTCAGCTAACTTTTCCAACATTGTACAGCTAGAAAATAGCAGAGCCTGGGTTCAAATCTAGATCTGTCTTGTTTCAACTCCAAACTGCCGAAAATGCTGACTGCACCAAATATTCACTGTCTGGGTCATCAGTCTTGGGGTAAAGATACAACCACAAGTGTTAGGAGGACAGAAAAGAGAGGCACTTCCCAGGTCTTGAGGACAGTCATAGTGAACGCCTTTTTCTTCACAGAATTCTTAGTGCACCCTGACTAGTATAAGATAGTATTCAAATACTACTGCCTTTACAAATGCATATGGTGAAAGTGGCTCATGAACTTGGCCATGGCAACATTCCCCCCTATGTTTTAGGGGACTCCCTCCTTCCTTTGTCTCAGGCTTACTTTGCTAGACCTCAGTCCATTCAGGATTGCTTTTTAGTCTATAAATTCCAACAAGTCAAATGAAATGCAGAGAAGTGACAGTGTACTGCCACACACCGAAGTGAGAATATTTCTTGCCAACTCAAATTATTTATGGTCTAACAGTTAACCAGTCACTCAACTTGAGGATTTTGGCACTACAGGGCTGTTTTATTACCCTCAGCATAAAGATGACTTGTACATAAACAACATTTACTGTGACAGTCTGCTAGCTGGCTTGTTAAAACCATGTTGTGTCAGGACAGGATAGTTATAACTGAAGCGGAAAGCACAGCGCTGGGTTTTTCATTCTTGTTGCTGTTGTTTTGCCTCTGTATTAGCACACCTGGCTCACAGTAAGTGCTCACATATTTTGGTTCACACCTTCACCCAACAATTATTTCGCGAGCACCTACAACATGCCAGCTTCTTCTCTAGACACGTAGGAAAGGAAAGGAGTCCCTGTTACTTTGAGGCTTACATTCTAACTGGAGATGACAGATATTAAATAAATAGATATGTGTCAGGGCTTTGAAGAAAAACAAAGCAGGGCAAGGAGGATAAGAAGGATGACAGCTGGCGCCGTGGCCCAGGACAGCATCTCTCAGGCAACACGTGAATAGATGTCTGAGTGACATGAGTGAGGGGTGAGAAGACTATTCCAGAAAGAAAAAACAGTCACAGCAAAGGTCCTGAGGCAAGCACATACTTCATAGGTGTGGGGAAGAGCCAGGGGGAGAATGATGAGAAAGAAGGGGGAAGCATAGACAGCAAGGTAACAGAGTGAGTGGGAAGATCGGGACAGTGCGGGTGGGGCGAGGTGTGGCCTGATTATGCAGGGCTTTGAAGGCCACACTAAGGTCTTTGGATATTTACTGAACAGATGAATGAGTGAGTAATAATGAAAGAATGAGCAAATTATTGAATGTATAGAAAAGTACTCGTCCCGCGCCATCTGTGAGGAAAGAAGCCATCTTTACATGTGGCCCCAGGACTAAACGCAGTAGCCACCGTTTCACGAATCCCTACAATGTCCAAACTCCCTGTCTGTAACAGAATCTAATTTGATTGCCATAACTATGCCGTGGGGGACACATGGCTTTTTCCATTGATGAGGAATGGAGGCATGGCATGGTCAAGGACCCGTACAGGTTCACAGATGGTAAGTGGTAGAGATAGGGTACAAGCCTGTGTGCCCTGGACACAGTCCTGTGCCTAAACTACTTCTGCAATTGGGATTCTCAGGCAAGATGATGAGGCTCAACATGGAGAAAGAATGTTCGAGAGAGTAGAGCTGCTCGGACATGGAATAGGCTGTCTGATAAGAGATATTCGGAAAGTCAGCTAAATCAGAAAGTCTCTTAAAACCTCGGCTTCTTTATCTGGGCTTCTTTTTGATGGGAAGGGATACCAGAAAAAACATAATACTGCATTTACATCTTTTATGTCTTTATAAAGAAGCCCTAGGTAATGACAGGTGAATATGGCATATAAATGAATATGCAAAATATAATTAGAATTATCGATGTACCTATGATTTCAAATGATTTTTCCTAAATTAAAGAAAAAACATACCAAATAAATGTAAAGAGTAGAGAATTGTATGAAAATTGATCATCTTCTTCCTCTCCAAATTCCAACCCCTTGAGTAACAAATATCAACCACTGGGTGTGTTTTCTTTTTCTTCTTCTGTTTTTATTTTTTTGCTTAATATAACCTGTTTATCTTTCCTCATCAATAAATAAATACATTTCTAACATGTCTTTTTTAACAGTTGTTTCATATTTTAGGACATAGATATAATGATTTATGTAACTGTTCCCCAACTGATGGACATTCATGACATTTCTGATTATTTTATTACCATCGAAGAGGCTATAATAAAAAACACCATGCTAAAAATTCTTTTTTTGTCATAATTTTTTTTTATTGTTTGGGATTCATTGAAGGTACAAAGAATTAGGTTACAATGATTTCAGTTGTTAGGTAATTATGTCCTGCTCTCAAGAGGTGTGCCGTACGCTGTAACCCCTGGTTCTCCCACCCTTCTCCTCTTTCCTGATCCTTCATTCCCCTCCCCACTACTTGTATTAGATCATTTATTGCCTTCATATTAGAACTGAGTACTTTGGATTATTGCTTCTCCATTCCTGTGATGCTTTGCCAAAAAGAATGTGTCCCACCTTCATGCAGGTTAATAGAGAAGATGTAAAAGTCTCCATCTGTTTGAATGGCTGAATAGTATTCCATGGTATACATATACCAGTTTGTTAATCTATTCCTGGATTGGTGGGCATTTAGGCTTTTCCCCTATCTGGCTATTATAAATTGAGCTGCAATAAACAGTCTAGGGCAAATGCCCTTATGATAAAATGATTTTTTTTCTTCTGGATAGATGCCTAGCAATAGGATTGATGAATCAAATGGGAAGTCTACTTTGAGTTCTTTGAGGATTCTCCATACTTCCTTCCAAAAAGGTTGCATTAGTTTGCAGTCCCACCAGCAGTGTAAAAGTGTTCCCTTTTCTACACATCCATGCCAGCATCTGCAGCTTTGAGACTTTGTGGTGTGGGTCATTCTCCCTGGGTGTAGGTGATATCTCAGGGTGGTTTTGATCTGCATATCTCTGATAATCAGAGACGATGAGCTTTAAGAATTCTTATAAAGTAAATATATTCTTATGCCTTTTTTTTTTAAGAATAATTATCTAAGAGTAGAATTGCTGGCTCAAAGATATACATATTTTAATAGACCCTACAAAATTATTTCCTAAATATGTTTTTGCATATTACACCCCTATCAGCAGGGTTTGATATTTCTCTTTTTTTATGTCATCAAAAAAAAGTTTTGCCAAATTGATGAGAAAGAAATGGCCTCTTCCCTTTCTTAATTATTTTAAGATGGGGTCTTGCTATGTTTCCCAGCCTGGTCTTAAACTTGTGGTCACAAGTGATCCTCCCAAATTGCTGGGATCACAGGCATGAGCACTGTGCCCTGCCTCTCTTTTCCTTTTGGTTTGTTTTTCCCTCATTACTAATGTAATATTTTTAAAAAAGTTTTTTGATCATTTACATTTAACCTTCTATGAACTGCTAATTTGTATTATTTTGTAACTTTTTTTCTCTAGCTTTGTCTTTTTCTTCAAAAATAATTTGAAGAAATTTTTTGATGAGTAGTCACATTATATCTTTTTATATCTCCTGGTACTTTCCTTTCTTACATTATTTTTTACATTGGTTGTTGTATCTTTTGCTGTACATATGTTTTTAATCTTTGTGTGTAAATTGATTCACCTTTTGCTTCATGGCTTTAAAGTCCCTCCCTTACTTGATAAGGCACCTTCCATTTTAAGATTATACTAATATTATCCTATGTTTTCTTCCGGTATCCTTCAACTTTTAAACAACTGAGGCAAAATTCTTATAACATAAAATCAACCATTTTAAAGTGTATGATTTGGAAGAATTTAGGACATTCACAACCTTGCTCACCTCTATCTAGTTCCACCATGCTTTCCATATCCCAGGGGAGACCCAGTAACACTCATTAACAGTCATTCCTCCTTTGTTCTTCACCCCAGCCCTTGGCATTCACTGCTGTTAATCTTCCTACTCTGGGTATTTGATATAAATGTAATTATACAATGTGTGTGTTCTATTATGTCTGAATTTTTTAGCTAGCATAATGCTTTCAAGTACTTTTCATTTCTTTCTGTAGCCTACTAATATTCCACTACATGGATAATATTCTTCAAGTTTTGTTGTACAATTGGGATCTATTTTTGATGTTGATTCTGCACAAAGAGCAGTTGAGTTGCCCTACCTGTGCCCATGACAGAAACCCTTTCTTTTTGGATCTATTTTTGTCTAGGGTATGAGGTAGGAGTCTAACTTTATAAAATCATAGACATTAAAGTATATTTTATTTTTATTGTAGACATCAATATTCAGGAGGAAATGAAAATGAATTAGTATTCTCCAAATACATTTATATTTCATCACTCACATTAACCAGAGATCTAAGCACTTTCAACACATCCTGCACTGACACCTGTCAGAGACAGGCAAGATTTACTTAAACAACAAATTACCAGCCTTTGCCTTAGTAGCCTAAGCAATCACTCTAATTCATGGGGCCCCCTAATGGTTCCCCTCTGCCCTGGGCATTAGCAGGATTGTGGAGTGACATTTATTCAATTAATGTATTAGCATTATATGGCTCCTCTATAAAGACACTTAAAAGATACAGCATTCTATTTCAAACCCATGTGAGCTGGGAGTCCAGAAATAGCATTGGTATTCTGGCTAATCTATTCTCTAAATGTTCATTCCAGAGTAGTGGAAACTTTTGACCTTGATGCTGATTATGATTAGCATAGCAATCACTCTTCTATAATTAAAAGGCAGACGAGGATTTTCTTTGGCTTGTTTATTAATTCCCTTATGAATTTTTCTTCGGCAATGAGGACAAAGTATTTTGTGAGAGTCACAAGGGAATTTGGGTGTAGTTACCCCAAAGATAGAGAACCAAGACCCACATCAAAGAAAACCACTGCCTCCTGGGAGGCTCCAGGTGATGTTGTGACCCAGAAAGCACAGTTGTGTGTCCCCAGCTCTTCCCCCTTGACCTAGCAATAATCTTCAGTCACACAGCACTGATAATTAGCCATCAGAGTTCCATTCAATGTAGCTGCTGATTCTCTGACAGCACACAGAGGTAGGCCAAGACCTTTTTGCAGAGGAGGCAGTGGTTGGAAACCACTGCAATGTAAGACCAGCCTTTTCCATATCTTGCCTCTTGTGGATGTGAGTCAGCAGGCCTGGATTCCAGGACCCTTGCTCAGCCCCAGGCCTCTACCTCTCCAATTAGAGCTCAAGGGCTCAAGATATAGTTGTGAATGATGTTCTGTGTCTTAATTTCAATAATGCCTACATGTATGGACCACTTGATACTTATGCACAGGCACTAGGCTAAATGCCTTTCTTGCTTTATGTCATTTAGTCCTCTCAATAGCATAAGGTTGGTATGATGATTGGTCCTCATTTTCTGATGAGGAAACTATGGCTTTGACTGTCAGATAAGTTGCCCAATTTCATCCAACTAGTATGTATAAGCAGGGAGATCTGGCACAGCTCTTGCACTTAAAAACCTCTGTTCTTAGCCAATACACTCTTCTTTCTCTTAATCCCACCACTTGCCTCTTCTGTAACTAAAGCTTCACCTAAGACTTCGCCCTTTATAATGGGGCAGTGGTGGGAATGACAGTGATGGCAAACACCGATCCAGGCTCTCCCCTGCATGCTGCTCTGCAGTCTGCCAATAATTCTAGAAGGATTACATGTGAGAAAACTGAGCACAGGGAAGTCTCACAGCCACTAAGCAGCAGAAGTTAGCCTGGTGTAGGGGCTGTCAGCAGAGGATAGCTTAATGGTCTAATCACTGGATGGGCTTTACAGCTCACCCCTGCCTAGGATGTGGAAATTCCTTTCCTGACTTCTTTCCGTAATGCTTCTTTGACAATTCTTCAAAGAAGAAGATCCTCAGATGAGATCCTCTATAAAGCCACCTCCTCATTTCCAGGGCATTTTTTCCTAATACTGCTCTCAACGCAGGTTCATTTCTATGGTCTCCTCAATAATCAGTTTCTGTCTGGGCCTTTGAGTCCCACCTTGGCTGGGTGACCTGCAGACTCCCTGGTTCTAATTTAGAACCCTCAGCTCCCTGTGAGCCTCTCACCAAGTCTTCCCGCAGAGCCTAAGGTAGCTGTCTTCACTTAGTGGGGGTGAAGTGGAGAAAAGAAAAAGAGACCAAGAGTGGTTTCATGACTGAGAGACATGAGAACAAGTGAGGCCCAGACAAGTGAGCTCCCTCATGGGGCAAATGGTCTACTCCAATTCCCTACTCCCCTGGTTACTTTGATTTTGGACAAACTTAAAGATGCCTAAGAACAGATGTCAGAAATAATTTATGAAGCCTGGGATTCTGAATTTTATGATTATCCTTTTGATATAATCCCTTGATAATCTTGAGTCAGAGCTAAGTAAAATTTTCTTTGTGTCTTGCTTTAAAATCACTACAGACTGAGTAATAGAAATAATGATAATGATAAGATTACAAAATGATACTCATCGAGAACTTAATTGTGTGATGAACACTATTTGAAGAGCTGACTATATTAACTGTCTATTCCTGGGAAGGAAGTGCTTTTATTTCCTCCATTTACAGATGAGGAAACCAAGAGATTGAATTAAGTGCCCAGCACATACCTGTATGCTGTTTGGTCTGCTTCCAGAGTCCACGGCCATGATGAAGAAGATGTTTTTTGAGTTATAATTGCTAACATCTATTTCTGTGTGTTCTGCAGTGCCAAAGGCTTTTATATACATCTTATGATTTAATCCATAAACATAACATTCTGAAAATGTTAAGAATGTGAAAACTGGGGTGGCGCCTGTGGCTCAAAGGAGTAGGGCGCTGGCCCCATATACCGGAGGTGGTGGGTTCAAACCCATCCCCGGCAAAAAAAAAAAAAAAAGAATGTGTGGAAACTAAAGCTTATGCAATAAGACAGTTACTCAAGGTCAAATAGCTAGTCAGAAGGAGGGTCAGTACTTGACCGCAAGCTCTATCTGACTTCAAATCTAGTTTTTTTAAGGAATACCATTCTATGTTCTTTCACAGTATAAAACAGAGAAGAGACAGTTAATTTTTTTAATTAAAAAATGAGTATCTTGTTAAGAATCTAGATTAAAGGCCCTGCCCCCATTATTTTATGAGTTTTAATGCAACTTCATACCAAAGTCAAAGCATCGACCTTGAGGGCCTATTCAGCTCTTCATTCCTACTCAATAGTGTTATTATTTCAAAATATAGAAACCTTATGCTTATTCAATTTTGTCATTCATAGGCAGTTTACAGTTTTTTCCATTCAACATACTTTTTGTCCTTGGACCATATTTCTTTCTAACTCTCAGTAACTAATTCATTCTAGCTTTAAGTCTTTTACCTTTATTCCTACCTCTAGCTCCAACCCAGATATCCCTCCAAATCTCCAGACCCAGCCCCTCAGCACTGCTATTGTGCCACACCAGAGACCCATCATGAATGAATCCTGCCAAATCAGTAACTTTCCAATTTCTGATTGTGACACACCCATCCTGGTCACTTGGGCATAAAACTCCAGGATCTTCTTTGGCACTACTTTCTTCCCTAAAACCCAATTCATTTGTTCATTCTTTCATCACATCCACACATCTGTTACTGGAAGAAGAATTCTAGGCTAAATGAAACAAAAGGGAGCAAGAGGTAGATAATAAGGGGGCAAAGTAGGGTGTGTGAGTTTTCAGAAGAGAGAGAAATTGTTCTTAGCCCAAGAACAGTTGGACACCATATGCTCTCTCATGTGCCTTCCTTTTCTTTCTCTGCTCATCCATGGCCATCACTGAATCTCAAACACAAAAATATAAAAGAAATTCCACTCTGAAATCCAGGCTATTCCCAATGGCTTATAAATATATCCCAGCTTTAGATTTTAGTCTGTGTTCAATAGGAAAGTTCCAGAATGTTTTGATCAGAGAAGAGCATCATCATCTTTATTAAGATTTTCAAACATTTGTTCTGGATACTGTGCAGGGAATGGATTACAGGGGAGGAAGAGAGGAAGCTGGAAGGCCAGTTAAAAGCCTACTGAGATAGTTCAGAGAAGAGACTAACATTTTTCTCTATAATCTGGACCAGGTAAAGGCAAATTATGATATATGGACCAAATTTTGCCCTTAGTATGTTTCATAAATAAAGTTTTATTGGAACATACCAATTTGTTTACATATTGCCTGTGGCTCCTTTTATGCTACAATAGCGGAGTTGAGTAGTTGGCTGCAACAAGGACCATCTATCCTGAAAAACCTAAAATATTTGGCCCTTTACATAAAAAGTTTGCCAACCCTTGCTCCAGATACACAGCCTATTTTCAATTCTTAGAGCATACAAAATATTTTCCCACCTTGGGAAATAACACATGAAATTCCATCTGCTTGAAACATTCTTTCTCTATTTTTTGTGTTGTGTCTTTCTTGGTCTTTAGATCTCAGATTAAATGACAGACAAATGTTTGGAACTGAAAAGAGGCCCTATATTTAATCTCTTCACCCTGTTTGAATCCTTCATGGTATTTTTTAAATTGGCTCCAGTTTTAAATTACTATTTGTTTATTGTCTGATGGCAAATACCACATGGATGGGGACCATGTCTATTTTATTCATCTTTATATATGCCATAGCTAGTTTTGTTATTTAAAGATAAGGTGCTTAAGAAATGTTCTATTCAGGGAATTTCAAATTAATAAAATTACATGATTGTTGGGAGACAGGTAACGGATTCTATATTAAAAAACAATCAGGGTAGAAACTTACAAAAACTTTCCTCACCAATAAAATAGGCACAGAGAGTGATTGACTGCTCTTTAGAAAAATATAGGAGGGTGGCGCCTGTGGCTCATGGAGTAAAGCACTGGCCCCATATACTGGGGATGACAGGTTCAAGCCCGGCCCGGCCAAAACTGCAAAACAGAAAAAAGGGCAGCACCTGTAGCTTAGTGGGTAGGGCGCTGGCCCCATTTACCAAGGGAGGCAGGTTCAAACCTGGCCCCGGCCAAACTGCAACAAAAATGTAGCCAGGCATTGTGGGGGTGGGGGGGTTCTTGTAGGTTCAGCGACTTGGGAGGCTGAGGCAAGAGAATCACCTAAGCCCAAGAGCTGGAGGTTGCTATGAGCTGTGATAGCACAGCACTCTACCAAGGGTGACAATGTGAGACTCTGTCTCTAAAAAAAGAAAAATATAGCAAACCAAATAAAAAATAATCTAAATGGTTGAATAGGTAAGTGCCCTTTCAAGAGAATGTCCAAATGGTAATAAGCATGAAAAGTTGCTTCCACTTGATTTTTCATTATAGAATTGCAAATTAGGGGCACAGTGAAAATTATAAATTAAAAGCATACTAATCCAATAGAACAGCTAAACTTCAGAGGCAGAACATACCAAATGTCAGCAAGCATGTGGAGAAAACAAAACTCTTATTCATTTCTGGGAGGGTAAATTGGTACAGCTGCCTTAAAAAGCATCTGCAGTACCTGCTGATGCCAAACTCTTGCATTCTCTGAGGCCCAACAGAATTGCACACAGGTGCACACCAAAGGCATGTATGGAATGTCACTAGTGACGCTATTTGGAATAGTCCCAGACAAATACTCATGCACAGAACAAATAGATTTTAATATCCATGTACACGCACACATGCAATGGAATAGTGTTCCATTTGTGTCACTCTGCACAACAAAATGGATATATCTATCAAGTACAATGTTGAGAAAAAGACATCAGACACAGATGAGCTCATTTTTCTGCACTGAAAAATTAAGTGGACCATAATTATGCTGTTAGAAGTTAAGGTAGTGGTTATCCTTAGGAGGTAGCAGCTGGAAGGGTACCATGAAGCATGTATGCTTCTGGAGAGCTGTTAATGCTCCTTTTCTTGATCTGGGTGCTGGTTGTGTAAGTGTATTATGTTTGCAGACATTTATTGAAACTATATTTTAATACATGTACTTTTCTCCATCTTATACTTCAATAGAAAATTAAACAGAAATTGTAAATGGTTGATTATGTCCTATAGTCACTTGTGTATGTTCGGGCCTGAGAAAAATAAAATACACTTCCTGAAATATACACTCTTGGAGAAAGATGTCTTTACAAAAATCCATAAGCCTACTTTTCATCATGGGAAAAGACAGACTATCATTGATCTGCACAATTATATGAGAAATAGACAAGCACATTTTGCATCATGGGCCATTAGTGGTTTATAGAACACATTAAGAGCCACATCTTTAAGCATAGGATGAAGGAAAAATAAAATATCAATGATATTCTATAATTTTAAAAAATACTTAATTTTTTTTTTTTTTTTTTGCAGCTTTTGGCCAGGGCCTGGTATATGGGGCCGGCACCCTCCTTTGAGCAACAGGCACCACCCTAAAAAATGGGCTCAGTGAGTAGGGCGCTGGCCCCATATACCAAGGGTTGAGGGTTCAAACCTAGCCCTGGCCGAACTGCAACAAAAAAATAGCCGGGCGCCTGTAGTCCCAGTTACTCGGGAGGCTGAGACAAGAGAATCGCCTAAGCCCAGGAGCTGGAGGTTGCTGTGAGCCATGAAGCCATGACACTCGACCAAGGGCAACAAAGTGAGACTCCGTCTCTTAAAAAAAAAAAAAAAAAAAAGAAGTCCCATATCTAGAAACCAAAAACCATACTGCTTAATAACTTTTCAATAAAGAAAGCCAGTGGAGGAAAAGAAAACAAGGTAATTAGAGTCAAATGATGATGAAAACCCCTGTGTGTCAAAACTCATGACAAAATGAGGATGTCTGAAAACCAGTGAATAAAGCACTCTAGAAGCTAAATAAAAAACAGAAACTAACTAAAAAGGAAACAAGGATAGTATTAAAAAAATGACGTTACTCTCTCTCACACACACACACAAAAACTATAATAAGAATAAAGATAGCAGTTAGGATTTTAAACACCATGCTAAGTAATTAGAAAACTAATGCCGCGGCCCTTTAATACAGTTTCTGTGGGTCATGACCCACAGGTTGAGAACCACTGCTCTGATGAAAGGGATAATTTCTGGAAAAATAAAAATTAGGACAGAATATTAGAAGAGATCAATAACTACCAAAGAAATTGAAATTATAATCCAAAACCTCTATCTTCGAAAAGTGTTAGGTCCAGTCAGTTTTTAGTTGTGCTCTAGCAAGCTGTAAATATTAGGTCATTAAACATGAAATGTCCACCTCAAAAAAGCAGCAACACAATCAAAGAATGTGCCTAAACTATTGACACAGTTTTGACATTTTAGGGGAGACAGAGTCTCACTTTATTGCCCTCGGTAGGATGCCATGGCCTTATAGCCTACAGCAACCTTAAACTCTTAGGCTCAAACGATTCTACTGCTTCTGCCTCCAGAGTAGCTGGGACTACTGGCACACGCCACAATGCCCAGTTCTTTTTTTTAATAGACAAGGTCTCGCTCTGGCTCATGCTGGTCTTGAACCTGTGAGCTCAGGCAATCTACCTGCCTCAGCCTCCGAGAGTGCTAGGATTACAGGTGTGAGCCACCACGCCTGGCCGGTTTTGACGTCTTAACAGTAATTTGTGTATGCCAGGAGCAAATAAGTCTGGAGACCAAGTGGTCATGAAATCGTGACAGGAAATTTTCCACAGCTTGTTGAGAACTGAGTATTTTTCCTTGGAAGAAGTGGTAGTCATTTGGTACGGTCTGGTAAATACAACGGATAAGAGGGAATTTTCAAGTTCAGCTTCTGTAGTTTGAGCAGTGTTCTTTGTACAACAACGTTGTCTTGCAAGAGGTTTTGCCTGTCTCTACTGACCAATCTCACTGCTTACTTGCAAGCATCCTTATCATTTCATCCAAATGGCTGCAGTAGATATCTCTTATAATCAACTGACCAGGTTTCATGAAGCTGCAGTGCAGTGTTTTTCAATCTTTTTTATCTCATGGCACACTTGAACCTATAGTTAAACTTCCATGGCACACTTAAATTCTGTTGATCAAAAAAAAAAAAAAGAGTTTAAAAAAAGAATATATTTAGTGTCCTCTGAATTTCTTCCATAAATAATTTAATGAATGATCTTTAAAAATTTTCATGGCACACCTAAGATCCTCATGGCAGACTAGTGGGCAACATACTAGCTGAAAATCACTGCTGTAATGGTTCATACCAGCACTAGACCACTGAACAGACACCATTAGCTTTTTGGGGTGAACATTTGGTTTTAGACTGTGTTTTGGCACTTCATCTTTATTCAACCACCGTGCTGAATGCTTGTGATTATCAAAAAGCATACATTTTTCATGACACGGCATAGAAATGCTTCGCCTGTATGCAAAGGCAAGCAAGCTTTGAGATAATTTCTCTTCTGATGCTCATTTACCTTTGCTAATTTGTTTCAAATAGTCCAATATCATTGGAATAGTAATGCCAAACCTTGCTAATTCATGTGTAAGTCAAAATACATTTGCTTTCACTACAACTTTCAGCTCATCAATGTCTACACTGGGCTTAAGTCCCCCACGTGCCTCAATTTCAAGATTAAAATCAACAGAATGGAACTTTAAACTACTGGCATACTGTGCAATCTTGAGCCACAACCTTCCCAAACATTTCATTGATATTTTGAGCTGTATGCCCTGCACTAGTTCCACGAGAGCTCATATTCAAAAAAGCACAAATTTTGACATATCCATGGTTTCACAAAAATTGCTCTAAAAAAATTGAAAGATAATCATGAGGCAAAACATGCATTTGAAGGAACAAGAGGACACCCTTTCTCAATAAACCAAAAACAGTAAGTGTCAAAGTGAAATGTCAGAGATACCAAATGTCAAACCTACTACCTGGAACCTGGACATTTCTTACTTAATAACCTAATAAATTATTCCTCATTTATTCAACTTGTTCTAACAATCAGAAAGAATTGTTCTAACAAATAGAAAGAGAGGGGCTATTGCCTAGATACAAATAATCTACATAAGATATTAATATTAGAAAACTGAATTCAGAAGGAATTTGCTTGCCTTATTAAATATTAAAGTCATCATAATTAAAAAAATTAGTGCTAGATTAGAAATATACAAATAAACAGTGGACGAGAAAACCCAGAAACAGATGTTCAAATATATGAGAATTTAGTGTCTATGACAAAAAAGAGATTTCAATTAAATGAGAAAAAAAATCAATCAAATAATGATAAAAAGGTAATAAAAATCTTCTAAGAAAAATTTATGAGCGGCACAAGGGATGAGGAAATACTAGTAAAAACTTCAATATAATCACAAGCTAAAAAGGATAACCAAACCTGGATGCAATGGCTCAAACCCGTAATACTAGCTAGTACTTTGGAAGGCCCAAGCAGGAGAATTGCTTGAGGTCAGGAACCAGCCTAAGCAAAAGCCAGAACTCCCTGTTCTCTATAAAAAATTAGAAATGTTTGTCTGGTGTGTATCTTAGTGCGTGCCTGTAGCCACAGCTACTCAGGAGGCTGAGGCAGAAGGACTGTTTCACCTCAGAAGATAGCAGATAGCAGTGAGCTATGATAACAACGCCACTATTGTACTCTAGCTAAGGAACAGAGTGAGACACTGTTTCAAAAGAAATTAAATAAATAAATCAATAAATAACAACAACAAATTCAGACCAAGAATAAAATCAAAACTGAAACACAGTTAAAAAGATACTTAAGTAAATTGTTTTTTAAAAGTGGCAAAGTCAAAGTAAAAAATAGGGGTAACTACAGCTAGATAACAGTACACTAAACTAGGACGAAAGCAATAATTGACAAATAACAGACTAGGAAAAATATTTGAAATTCACGATAGCAAAGGATTACCATTTAACATATGAAGAACTCTTAAAATTGGTAAGGAAAAAAACAAAAGGCAGTCCATCATAAAAATAGGAAAGGATGGAGATAGATTATCAGGGAAAAAAACCCCAAATAGCAAATAAAATGTTAAGTCTCGTGAGCAGTCAAACAAGAACTAGCACTTAAACCCAGTCAGCAAAATTCAAGTGAGTGATATAGGGCTACAGCTACTAGAGATCCCTGGATACAGGGACACGCGACTACCATGCTACTAGAAATGTGCATTTTTATACTCTTGAAAAAACAACATGACTAGGTACATATTCTCCATCCCAGAAATTTTATTCCTGAAATCTTTCTTAGAAAGACTGAACTGTTTGTAATGGGGGAAAGAACCCCTACAAATAAACTAGATTTCTATCACTAAGTGAATGGCTAAACAAAGGTGTCTCTATGCCAAAGAATACTTCATGAAGTCGTTTTAACTATTGCAATTGTATTAGGGAACTTAACAGAGTTTCATAACTGACTTTTGAACAACGAAACCCAAAATGTATTATTTATACACTAAACAAATGGATTATTTATAAATAATTTAGGGGCATATGTAACATTACCCAAATTATGTAAAAAAGATACATATACAAATTTCTTTTTGATTAAATATGTGTAAGATGATCATTGGCAAAATATTATTGGTGGTGGTTCATAAACGGTCAAAAAATGAAGGGTGACTTTTACTTTCTTCTTCATCACTTACATCTACTTTGTTTTCCTCCCAATAAGCCCATGTTACTTAAATAAACAGGAAAACATGAAGATTTTTTTTTTTTGAAAGCAGTACTTACAATAGAAAAATATCAGATGGATATGTTGTAACTATTCAACTTTTAAAACAAAAGATACAAGAATGTTTTTAAAACATTTAAATAGGGACTCGATGTAAAAATTTCCCCCTCAAAAAAATAAAAATAAAAATAAATTTCCCCTTCAAATGTAAAATATTAAAGTATTTGTAATCAATTTAAAAGCTTCCTGTATTTCTTCAACCATAACAATGGGATAACAATTACCTACCAGGAATCATGTTGCTGATTAATGGAGATTATACATAAACTCTTCCTTTCGTTCCTCATTAAGGAACAGAAAAAAAAAAAATCTTTGAGGCTAAAGAATAGAATAATATTAATGACCATAAAATAGCCAACTTTAAGTGGGGCCTTAGGCTTAACATTATTTTCCTAAAACATGGACACTATAAAAAGTTAAAAATAATACCATATATGGTAGAACAAAACTTGAAACATTACTACCTTAAATCAAATACTGACACAAAAACATAACATAGCAATTTCATTCTTCCTTCTTAAATAGCAAAGCAATTCTGAACATGCTGTTTTTTCTTTCTAAGACAGTGTTAAGGAAGTTATAGCAAAAAAGTACTTCTTAAAATTACATTACTTTAAAAGTCTACATGAGGTTTACAGTAATGAAAATGGGTATATAAATTTTTCTCTATAAAAAACATTATCTTCAATGTAATACATACTAATAAATACCAAGCTAATTACTGTGCACCTACAAGTTCTGCTTCCCTTCTAAGTGTGAAGAGAAATCAAATCCTTGTAAAAACTGATGCATGTAATTCTCATTCTTCTCAATTAACCCCATCAAAATTATATTTTAAAATTTATCAAGTTTTCAACCTTTGAAAAGAAAGGGAAAACTAAAGAGTAATTTAAGGATCAAATTAGCACATAATTATTATTATTATTTTTTTTTTTTTGAGACAGAGCCTCAAGCTGTCACCCTGGATAGAGTGCTGTGGCATCACAGCTCACAGCAACCTCCAATTCCTGGGCTCGAGCGAGTCTCTTGCCTCTGCCTCCCAAGTAGCTGGGACTACAGGCGCCCGCCACAATGCCCGGCCATTTTTTTGGTTGCAACCGTCATTGTTGTTTGGCGGGCCCGGGCTGGATTCGAACCCGCCAGCTCAGGTGTACGTGGCTGGCGCCTTAGCCCGTTAAGCCACAGGCGCCCAGCCGTAGCACATAATTCTTAAAACAGAAATAAGGGTAAGCATGAGATAAACATATTAAAGGTTTAAAGAGTACTTACTGCACCAGATGCTGTACCTAAAAAAAAAAAAAGGCAAAATATTACCAAGGTGATAAATCATGCTCTCAATATTTTTAACATTTATTCATACTATTTCTTCCTCTTTATCCTCTCTAACAATCCTGAGACTGTCCCATATGACTCCCTTTTCCACACATTAAACATCTACGATGGAAAGCATTTTCAGAATTTGAACATTCAGTCTACAAACTCACTCGGAGTCGCTTCCCTTTCTGTTTCTTTTCTCCTTGCTATTATATCTTCTTCCTATTATAGGTGTCTATCTTGCCTAATTTCTTTGTGTGCTAGAGAATACCAAAGTATAATAATGCCTCTGACCTCTTAATCGCTTTAGATTTCTGGTATCTACAATTACTAGATTCCAGGCTTGTGGTGTATAATACAGAAGACATTAACCACCACACATCCCTGTTTTAATTAAAATTTTAAATTAAGATTAAATTAAAAAAATTTAATTCCACAACTGTACTAACCACATAAAATACTCAATAATTACATGTAGTCTAGTGTCTACTATATTCAACACCATAAATTACAGAACATTTCCAACACTGCAGAAAGTTCTATTTTACGTGCTGTCCTATACAACTACAGAAAACCTCTTAAGGGTCTTTGAAATGAACGTTACTCACAAAACACACACTAATAACCTCTAATTTTTGAAAATAGCAAAAGAAACAAAAACTATATGTAAAATTAAGTTCATGTATACTCTGTAGGCAAAAGCAGCTAGTATGGATATCAATTGTGGAGCCAAAGTATTTAAAAGTAATCAAAAAGAAAATTTAATATAATATTGCAGGAAATAGTACCCCAATTCTAAATATCTAAACAGGACAATAAAAACTGTACGAAGCATTTTAGAACATCACTTTAAATATATAATGAAATCTGTGAAACATCTTAAAACATCATGTCCCATATAAACCTGGAAGAAAACGTGATGTGTTTCAAACATCTTTCAACCGGTAATGTTTGAAACCCCCCCAAAAATGTTTTAGTATAATCACAGGCTAAAGTTTAGCATATGGAATAAAAATTTATGTGCAAAACTGTCCATGAATAACGGAGGCATTACTATTAGGTGTTAAAGCCAGTGAAAATGGCTAGTTATGGGTAACTAATGGGAAAAAAAATATGACAGGGCTTATCAACTCCAATGACCACAAGGGCCAAGCACATGACCAAAGTTTATCTGCAGACCAAACTGGTCCAGAACCTCTGACCTAAAACTATGATAAAGAAAGAAAAGTCAGGAGATAATTACCAGGTCAAAGAAGACGCTGTACTTTTATTCCTCATTATAATAGGAATGCTATTTCCCAAATTAAGTATAATACATACCACCATACATAACATACATACCTGCTGCTACATCCATACTATTTACTCCTGGCTGTAAGAAGAAAGATAACATTAGTAATGTTTACATTGTTTAAACTATATTTCATGTAAGTTCCTCATAAATCACAGCAGTATCAGTCCCTTTTAAATATAATCCTCAAATCAGTAACTCAAAGACTCTTAGTGGAAGTCTTAGTGGTCTCAGTATCGAGAGTTGACTATGAATTGTAAGAGGTATCAGCAACATGGGACTACTTTTAAGCACTTTAACTGCTGTATGGTCACCAAGCATACACAGATTTATGACCCTTTACTTGCAATTCAGAAATCCAAAAAGCTCTGAAAACTAAGCTTTTTTAAGTATAGCTCCCCAAACCTGCCCAGAAAGAACACTAAAGTCTTTACAATCTTTATTTATCCCACTTCAGAGTGACTGTCCATTATTTTTTCTATAGAAACATTACATGTTAGAAATTAATGGCCACTGCCCCAGACCCTACAGGAAATTATTACATAATATACAGCATATGCAAGTTTATTCTCTTATTAGAAAGCATTTTAAAATATATCTGGCCTTAAGGGTCACTGAAAACTTACCACCCCAAGGGAGTATGCCACGTATGGTCACTATTACCTGATAGCCTGTAAGTGGCTGTGAAGAATTTAAACTGATTTGAATGAATATTATATTACCTTATATACTGATATGTTACCCAACAGGGATGGTAAGGCTATTGAAGGACATTCTAATTAAGTTGTCACGGTTGAGTTCACATGAAATGTGGATTTCAAAATCTTCTGATTTCTAAATCTAGTATTAAATCACATTATAGCAACTTCTCATTAGCACTCAGGAAAGCAAGTGGCCTACAATTTAAAATCAAAATGTTACCAGACCAATAAAGTTCTGGTCTTATTTAATTTAGAATTAGCTTAATAACCAAGAATGTACATTTATTATAATATCAATATAGGGAAAAATGTAAATGCTTATCATTCCAGTTACAGAAACTAAAAGTCCACTGTAATTCTCACATTACATTACAGTACTCCAGAAGCACTTATAAGGCTAACACAACTACATAAAAAAATACATTAATACCATTTCATATTTAAAAGTAATTCATCAAAACAACACAGAAAATAGTTATTTTCACAAGATTACCGGTAAGGCAGGCTGCATGGATGCCTGAGACATATGAGACATCATCATTCCAGGCATTACTGAAGACATCATTCCAGGCATCTAAAACAAAAGTAAAAAAAGGTTACTTTATGAGATCAAGGTATTTAAGAATCATATAACTTAAGATTAAAAACTACTGAACACTACACTACATGGACAGTATGCTTAGTAAGTGCTTGTTGAATGAATGAAGTACTGTAATCAAAGATCTATTTTCATACTTAAGTCGTTGCTTATATGTATAATCAAAATTATTTTAACAAGCATATTTAAAAGTTTGGACTATTATGTTATTTTCAGCCTAAAAATATTAAGTTCCTTTAGTATTAACATTCATGTTTTCCTTCTTTTTTTGCAGCAATAGAATTTAAATAAAATTTTTCACCTTTGACTTTTAATAACTACACTGAATAAATTTTACAACAATTTGGTCCTTTTCAAAATCCTATGTCAAAGGTGTTTAAAATTGAAACAGTGTCTCTAAAAAAATTCATAAGAAAACAAACTTTTAAACCCCTAATCATCTATCCTCTCTTGTAGAAAACTTACAGCAAATACATAAATATCTGAAGATACTAGTTTGAGAACTCAACCTAGTTTACCAAAGACTGTCATTCAAATCTATGAACTAATTCTACTAAATATGAATAAAAATCATGAAGACGAACACAAATTTCCCAAGGGTTTGACCTAATGCTCATCTATATGTGGTATAACCCCACATTACAAATTGGATTTTAATAAAAAACATCAAAGGGATTTGCGGAAATGGGATGGGGGCCAAAATTACATACAATAATCACAGGAATTGGAACAAAATAACTGGTTATTCAAATTAAATAATTTGATAGTTAGGATTAAAAAAAAAGAAATAAGCATTTGGTCAGTAGGAACATAAAAGATTAAAGCCTACTAAAGGTAGGTAAGAACATTCACATGCTGATTTTATTATTTGTTTAACTCAGGAAGCAAAACAAAGCTAAAGTACCTATTAAAATGAAGTGATATGGAGTTAATGGATTAGAAAGTGCCAACAAATTGTTTAAACATCATTTATCAAGAACTTGTTCACAGAATTCTGAGTAGACAAATGTGGCGACCTACTTGAAGTATATTCTAAATAGCATGTTTTTTAAAAGGTATGGAACATGAAAACAGAAGTCTCGACAAGTCTCCATTACCCAGACGAAGAAAATCAGAAAAAAAACTTACATGTTAAGTGAAAAAAATATGTATAACAATCAAATGAGTAAGAACTAGGCTTGCTCCCAGCCCATACATTTTCCTTCAACAGATAAACCCTCACAATTAATTCTGCTTGAGGCTAATGCAAAGTAAGCTCAATTGGTTAACTGGTTATAGAGGGAAAGCAGCCCAGAAGCACGGTGGGCAACAAACAGCCTATTACTTAAAATGGCCTATATTAAAACAATCAAAAGCTAGTAACACATCTAAAACTAGAATTCTAAGTTAAATTAGAAAATCAAAGTTTGAAAACATAACAGAAAAATAAATCAAAGTCCTTTCTTATGAGAATTAAAGGTATTTTTAAAACAGGGTAAAATCTCCATAATAACAGAATATTTCCTCAAGCTAATAGTGGACTATACTAATGAGCGTAATTTGAAACTGAAACATTCTGACATACACACAAATCAAATCAAATCCTATTTTAAAACCCTATTCAAAAAACAAAGCCACAAAAACCCTATATATAACTAGAGTTTACTACATCTGGTTTATAAGACTTCTAGCAAACCTTATTTGAAAATGATTAAAGAACATACAGAGCTTGATACAGTTCTCTCTTTAATTATCCTTCTCATAGCCCAATTTTTTAAAGATACTTCAAACTTTTAAATATCTCAAAATTCTTCCTTTAGAAACTAGAAATCATTGTATTGGTTATAGAATGAGATTTAATGTACAAGAAAAAGCTATACTCTCCTTTGTTATCTCTTTATAAATTCTTAGTTCTTGAGAAGGTTAACTTGTTAAGCTTATTTTTCCTTACAAATTCATCTACCAGTGTTAAATTATGTACAACTCAGAATTCTAAAAGAAAATAGACCATTAATACAATTTTATACCAAAACTATGATGTTAACATGAAACCAATAAATAAAAATATAAATATGCCAAATACTATATTTTGTATGAAAAGCTATCATAAGAATTTGAGAAATTTAGAGCTCTTCCAGAGGCCTGATCATCACAGAAAAACCTCAATAATCTACTTTGTGGAAATGTTATGAAAATTCTAATTTTCCATTAACTGTAGGATATATTTAACATGGAGATAGATTTTACAATTCCCTCTTTAAAGTTGCACTCTTTCAGGAGATTTGTGTTGTCTTACACCAGTTACCTGGCAGCCCCTTAAATCTGAGACCACTAAAATTTTCTTTTCTACCTATTCTTTTTTTAATACCACACCTAATGGGAATCCGGCCTGCAAGCTGATGAAAATCCGCTTGTGGCCCAAATCCTCAGAAGGGATTCTCTTGCTCCCTTCCCAATAAGAAAAGTTCTTTTGCTGTCCCACTTTTTGCATGGTAGGTATACTTGCTTCACGTGGAAGGTATACGCCTTAGTGCCCTTTGTCTACAGACTCTATTAGACTTCCCATTTTACTTTATTCCCCCCTCTCTGAGGAGTATACGAAGCCATGTGTTGCTTAATGACAGAGATATATTTTGAGAAATGCATTATTAGGGGATTCCAATGTGCAAACAGCCTAGACAGGGCTGTCCAACCTTTTTTCTCTTCTGCTTCACATTGGAAAAATAAGAGCTGTCTTGGGCCACACAGTAAATGCACAAACACTAATGAAATCTGATTAGCAAAAAAATAGACCTATGCATACTTATTGCGATATCTGGCACTACAGATAAACAAAAAAAAAAAGTCTTCATATGGCCTATGGGTCTCAGGTTGAACACCCCAATAGAGTGAATGTACATAAACCTACATGGTATTGCCTAGAACACATGCAGGCTACAAATCTATACAGTATGCTATTGTACTCTAAATACTGCAGGCAACTGTAACACAACAGCATTTGTGCATCTAAATAAAGAAAAGTTACAGCAAAATATAGGATGGTAAACTTAGCGAACCACCATCCCTGACCATAACCTCATGACTGTGACAAATTGTCTCACAACTGGTAACATTTCAAGTTTAATGAAAATGGGGTAATAGTTCAAAATGCTAAAAGGGAAAAATTCTTAACACAGTCGCTACAAAAATGCGACGACAAATTCCACAAGCCGTATCATTCTTACAAAGTGGTAGTTCATATTAGCTTAAAGTGAAGTATACTATAAAATCAAAACATAAACTGCTTTACAAATTCCCATTTAAACTACTTTGACAAATATGTAAAATGCTACAATAAAGAATGTTTAATTGTTAGGATTAAAGGGCGAGAGAAAGGAGACAAAAACATACTTATGAGACATACTTAATTTTCTAAAATCTTAAATATCTGAATTTCATGAATGCTCTGGCACCTTTTAAAAGCAAAAATAACTGATACACTATACTTAATATACTTTATAACTGGTCAACCTCATGTATATAAGTTGTATACATGAAGTCATGTATTCACCACAAAAGTAATTTCTATGTTTATTTGTTTTCTATTCTTTTAATGATAGAAGTTATACAACCAATTATTATGATGCTCTCAGAGGAATCACCTGTGTGAGGATAATAAAAAATAAATAAGCAAGAACTAAGGAGCATCATACAACCTTGCTTAGTCATTCTTAGTCTTATCCCAGAAAGTTTCTAATGTTAGATACAAATAACCGTATTTCACTCATTACTCCATATTTTAAAAATGAAAATAAAAAGGTCCAATAATAAAAGCAATTATCAATGCTATAGCAAATAATTTTCACAAAATGTAAGCTAAATTAGTCTAATTTTCCTATGATATGCAAAGAAAAGCGTTCACATGAGCATTTCACAAATTCTTTTCTTCATAATTATTTCCTAAAAATATTCTTGCTAGAAAGAAATCACAAACAGATCTATTTTTTTCTATCCTTACAAAATATTAACTCCTAGATTTAGCTGATTTTTAAAAACCATTCTTGCTGCAAACCTATAGCTGCACATTGAAAACCTAAATGCTTCTTGCCTTTTAACCTGCTTCCTCTTAAATGTGAAGTTAAAGTCCCTTAGAGAAGTAGAGCCTACAAAGGCTATTTAGTACACAAAACAACTATCTCATACACCACTCTTTTATAAATAAATACAAAAAATGAATCTTTAAATAGAACTTAATGTTTGTTCAATTGGAAATAACCAGAAATACCTATGATTAAAGCATACCCTTAGCAAATGAAAATGGTTATTTATTTATATTTTTTGGAGATACAGTCCTCACTCCATTGCTTCAGGATAGAGTGTCATGGCCTCAACTTAGCTCAAGGCAATCTCAAACTCCTCAGCTCAAGTGATCCTCCTGCCTCGTCTCTCAAGTATCTGGGTCTATAGCCCACCAGGGAACCAGCTAATTTTTCTGTTTTTAGTAGAGATAGGGTCTCACTCCCTCAGGCTAGTCTCCAACTCTGGAACTTTGGAGCTCAAGTGATCCTCCCGGCTCAGTGTTCCAGAGTGCTAGGATTATAGGTGTAACCCTCCATGCCTGGCCAAAAATGGTTACATTATAAGAAAATAATTTAATTTTATTTCCTCTTCATCTATAGTAATATAAATTCAAGGTGTCATTTTTGTAAGAAACATTTACATAAATAAAAGGTAGACAATATTTGCACAAAATATTATCACGTGGATTAGAACCTTACCATTTAATAATACAAAGACCAATATTCAAAATTATTTTGCTTGCTAAACTCTCTCAACCTAGAGAATTTTGAACTGCTGAAATATAGCTAGCTACCCCCCTTCAGGTTTTGGGGAGATCAGTTCAATTAATTACATATTGTTTTTTACTGCTATATAGAGTACCAGCTTAGCATAGCTATTAAGTGTACCCTCAAGTTAGACTGGCAGATTTCCTATCTCAGGTTGACTATTTTGCCAGCAATCTCCTCTGAGGTTGATGTACTTGATATCTCTGGATCTCAGTATCCTCATGAATAAAAAAAGGAGTACACATCTTATAGGAACTGGTGTAGGGAGCAAATCCAACAATACATGTAAGGCACTTAGACTGCTCAATGACATGACAGCCACTTTATTATCATTGTTCTCCTTCAAGCCATACAATAAAACAATCTCTATGTTGGCCCTTCCCTCACCTATTCCCTATCCATCTTCCAAGCACTTTGGTTCCTTAAAAGCATCTAGAGTAGTGTGGTTCTCAACCTTCCTAATGCTGCAGCCTTTTAACACAGTTCCTGCGGATCTCGACCCACAGGTTGAGAACTGCTAATCTAGAGGCCAGTCATGGTGGTTTACGCCTGTAATCCCAGCACTTTAGGAGGATCGTTAGCAGCCAGGAGTGTAAGATCAGCCTCAGAAACACAGTGAGACCTCATCACCACAAAAAAAAAAAAAATTACCAGAGTGTGGTGGTGCATGCCTGTAGTCCTAGCTACTTGGAAGACCCAAGGGGGAGGATCACTTGAGGCCAGGAATTCAAGGGTGCGGTGAGCTACTCTACTGACTGTGCCACTACTCTTCAGCCTGGGTGACAGAGCAAGACCTTGTCTCTTTAAAAAAAATAAAATAAATACATCAAATTTAATAGAGAATATAAATCTCTCATGGCAGCAGAAATCATAATTCTTTATAAAACAAAAAACTTAAAGCTGAATAAAAAAGAACTGTTAGCACACTATTTTATAAAAACTCTCCAGCAGTGTGCAACCTGCGGTCCACAGGCACAAGGATTATGTGAGGCTTGTTTTGCTTATCTGTTGTGTTGGAAATCACGAAAATTATACAAGAACTTTTTTTGCTCATCAGCTTTCATTAGTGTTTGTATATTTCACAAATGGCCCAAGATAATTTTTCTTCCACCAGGAAAGGAAAAAGCTTGGACATCCAGACAACATAAATAGGGATACACATATTGTTGTGCCTCGGTTAAGTCATCCAGAATTAATAACTTTAAAACTTGGAAAAGTCATCTAAGTTTTGGACACAAGTATACAAAATGCCCTTTTCCCACTCTAAGTCTTTCAAGCTAGATTCAGTATTTCATCTAGCTAAATTTTTATGCTTTAGTTCAGTTAAGACAGGGTAAATTTCTTTATATTCAGGAAATATGATAAATATATAATGACTTAGATTACTCAAAAATCATTTTTCAGAGGAGTAACTTCTTCTTTTTTTTTTTTTTGAGACAGAGCCTCAAGCTGTTACCCTGGATAGAGTGCTGTGGCATCACAGCTCACAGCAACCTCCAATTGCTGGGCTCAAGCTAGTCTCCTGCCTCCTCCCCTCCGTCCCTGTGAGGACTACAGGTGCCCACCACAACGCCCGGCCATTTTTTGGTTGCAGCCATCATTGTTGTTTGGTGGGTCCGGGCTGGATTTGAACCCGGCAGCTCAGGTGTACGTGGCTGGTGCCTTAGCCCGTTGAGCCACAGGCGCCGAGCCAAAAGGAATAACTTCTGATAACATATAGTCTACAACATTAGACCAAATCAGTGGTTTTAAACAGGTACTTAATGCTCATTCAAAATCAAAAACCCTTGGCCCAAACAGAAGATCAAGACCTACTGAATATAATTCCATTGTATCAGTATGAGAATTCTGTTTAAAAGATCTAAGACTTTAGATAAATGAGGCAAGAATTTTGTCAAAAAAAAAAAAAAATCAAAGCCAAAGGTAAAGCAAACTGTATGACAACTCAAGATAGCCCTCACTTCTCGGCATGTTTATAGTCCTTAAGAGACATGACTAACAGAATCATTCAGATTTGGAGAAGATTCAGGTTTCTACTTTGAACGCAACTAGTAAGAAAGAAACAGAACCAACAGACTTCCTTTCAACACCAATGCAAAATAACACATCTTTAGCAAATGCTAACTACAATTAACTTTTGCTTAAAATAAGCAAAAAATAACATATGGGTTTCTTGACTAGACAGCAAAAGAAAGCAAATACAGGATGGGTATCCCTTAACTAAAATGCTTAAAATCAGAAGTGTTCTGTACTTTTTCAGATTTGAGGAAATTTGCTTTTATTTTTATTTTTTTTGAGACAGAGCCTCAAGCTATCACCCTGGATAGGGTGTTATGGCATCACATCTCACAGCAACCTCCAATTCCTGGGCTCAAGCGAGTCTCTTGCCTCCGCCTCCCAAGTAGCTGGGACTACAGGTGCCCGCCACAACGTCTGGCCATTTTTTGGTTGCAGCCGTCATTGTTGTTTGGCGGGCCTGGGCTGGATTCGAACCCACCAGCTCAGGTGTACGTGGCTGGCGCCTTAGCCCTTTGAGCCATAGGTGCCGAGCCGGGAAATTTGCTTTTATACTTACCCCTAACCCCAAATTTGAAATCTTCCAACATGCATTTTTCCTTTGAGCATGATGCTTGCACTCAAAAAGTTTTGGATTTTGAAGCATTTCAGATTTCTTAATTAGGAACACTCAACGTGTATAAAAGATTGGTATCCACTAGATTTTCAAATGTCCAGAAATATCCTTATAGCCAAATCAACAGTTAAATGACAAAAACACACGGTTCAGACTCTTATTTCAGAAATGATTTATGTTCTTTGGAAGCAAGGTATATATATCATTCATGTTTACACTAGCACCAAAATTGGAGACTTTAAATGTCTACAAGAAATATAAAAGTATGAAAAAAGAAAATAAGAATGAAAAACTAATGACAACCTTCTATATGAGAAAGTAATTTATTAATTCCTACCTATAACCTTCACATAAATTTAGACCTACTTCTCTAGGATAAAAAAACTAACTAAAAAAAAAAAAAAAACATCTAGTACACTGCTATGGGATATGCATATGTACCATGTCTTTCAGCATGGACTGACAATACTACTTTATGACTAGAAGTCATGTCAAACATTTCTTTTTTTTTTTCCTTTCCTTTTTTTGTTTTTTTAAGAGACAGTCTTATTGTATCGCCCTCGGAAGAGTGCCATGGTGTCACAGCTCACAGCAACCTCCAACTCCTGGACGTAGACGATTCTCTTGCGTCAGCCTCCCGAGTAGTTGGGACTACAGGTGCCGGCCACAACACCCAGCTATTTTTTCGTTGCAGTTCTGCCGGGGCCGGGTTTGAACCCGCCACCCTAAGTATATGGGGCCCATGCCCTACTCACTGAGCCACAGGCACCGCCACATGTCAAACCTTTCTGACAAATCCAGGTTCTAACAACAGGTTGACCTGCTGCTATTTGTTCCTGTCTTTTTTGACCCCACTAAATAATAATTTGTTGCCCTCCATAAACTGCTTTTTAAAATATTTATGTGTGTTGATACAAATTTATTTCAACACTGATTTTCTCTCCTGTAAGAGCAAACTAAAGGAAAAAACAGCTCTCATTCATCCACTATTTCTCACAAAATGCTAATTCGTGCTGCTAGACAAAGCAAATTAAACAGACAAGGGAGGACTGGGATATTTAGGAAAGGAGGTGAGAAGAAATAATCAAATAAGACTAAGAAATACTGAGTAAAATAAGGCTTATTAATGCAAGACTTCTCAGCATTTTAGTATATACTGTGCTTTGTGATTCTCAAGGGGTGGGGGATCCAGTTTATTCTTCCAAACTGGTAAGTTCTTCTCATAATAGATCTCTCTTAAACACATGAGTTTATATTTAAATGAACTTGCCATCTAAAGATGATGAAAATAAGGTCAGTGAGGTGGCTCATGCTTATAACCCCAGAACTCCAGAGGCCCAGGCAGGAGGATCCCTTGAGCTCAGGAGTTTGAGACTAGCCTGAGCAGCAAAAGTGAGACCCTGTTTCTACTTAAAAAAAAAAGAAAGAAAGGAAAATTAGCCAAGTGTTGTAGCAGACACCTGCAGTTCACGTACTCAGGAGGCTAAGGCAGAAGTATTGCTTGAACCCTGGCTTTTGAGGTTACTGTGAGCTAGAGTGACCCCATGGTACTATTGCCTGGGGCAACAGAGTGAGACTTTCAAAAAAAAAAAAAAAAAAAGCAGATAATGAAAATAAAAATCTATAGTCTCACTAGTAAAATCTGTCAAAATCCAACCATATTCAGTCTAAAAGTTAATATGTTAGGTGTATGTTAAAGTATTTTTAAAAAGCACTTGCCTAAGTAATATACATGCACACAGAAATTACCTAGATTCAAGAATTATGAGCAAATAACCTAAATGAAATAAATGAAATTTATTTCTCTTTTTGTTACTGGCTAATCTCCAATACTGACATGGATTCTGTAGATAATCCAAAGGGTAATTCAATAGCAACAAACAGTTTTGTTCTTTCGGTCAGGTAAATCTAAACAACACCATACTTCTCTGGAAAGCCTATAATCTAAATCATTTTCCTTTAGGATATGAAAAAACCTGTGGTAAAAGTTCTTAAAGAGATCAGCATCAATGATGTCACACACAGAAATACAACTGCCTCCAATTTAAAATACATTCATCACCAGACTGAAGCAGGGATGCTTGAGTTCAGGAATTCGAGACAAACCTGAGCACGAGTGAGACTCCCTTCTCTACTAAAAATATAAAAACTAGCTGGGCATCATTGTGGTTGCCTGCAGTCCCAAGTACTTGGTGGGCTGAGGCAGGGGATCACTGGAGCCCAAAGTTTGAGGTTGCTGTGAGCTAGGCTAATGCCACAGCATTCTAGCCTGAGGCAAGAGAGCGAGACTCTCCAAAATAAATAAATAAAAAAAAACAAATTCAAAATAAATAAATAAAATAAAATAAAATACATCACTCCATCTGGCAGGGCTGGTTCCAGGATTCCCCCCAATACCAAAATCTGAAGGTGCTTAAGTCCTTTATATAAATACATAAATCAAGAAAATATAAACTAAGCACATCCTCCCGAATACTTCAAATCATCTCTACATTACTTATAACACTGAATACAATATAAATGCTTTGTCAGTAGTTTGCTATGTTGCATTTTTTAATTTGTTGTATTGGTCTTTTTAAAGAATATTTTCCATTTGCAGTTGGTTCAATCTGTGGCTATAGAGGGCCAACTGTAAATGGAACTAAATATTTTAGTTTTACTCAACAAAATGTTTTATTTCATCTTATTTATCCTCCTTTTTTTTCCAAATGAAAAAGCAACGGTAAAGAGATAGACACTAAAAACAATAAGTGGTAACAAAGTAAGGTCACAAGTAACCACTGCAAACAGTCACATGTAACACTGACTAACTTCTTGGCTGCAGAAAAGAATGCCTGTGTATCTGTTTCATTCATTCAACAAGTATTTTACTGAGCACCCATGATGATGAGCCAAGAACTGCGCTCAGCACCTACAGGCCTCTCAAAAATGAAAGCGCATAGTCCCTGCCCCCTGAGAGCTTACAATCTATTACTTTCTGGGAAAATAAAGCAAATAAACCATAAAACAAGTCAATAACTAAGTGCCAAAAACAAACGAAAACAGTTAAGAGTTAATGGGCAGATTACATAGGATTTTCTGCAGTAATTTGAAAGGGAGATATAAATTGACCAAAGTTATTTCTGAGACTCTCTTAAGAAGGCATGACTTGAAGCAGAAGAACTTAGGTAAGCAAAAGAAAAGTTCATGGTGATAGTGAGCTGTGGGCAGGAAGGCAAGAAGAACAGCATAAGCTTGAAGTCATGATAATCACTAAAGATACTATGAAAAGACCAGCCTGTGTTCAAATTAGGGAGTGTGAAGACATGTACCTTTGAATTGTGTTTTAACATATACTATGGGAGATTCTTCAAAATTAAGCTACAGAATTTAAATACTATGCTATAGGCACAGAAAAAAAAATTGGGAGATTCTTGGGCAAGGAGATATACTGAAATCTGGAATTATTGGAGGGGAGTCAGCCTTGAAGAAAACCAATTGTCAAGTATTCTAGGAATGGGAGTGTGACAACTTTGAGCTCAGATGGCAGCAGGAATAGAAATAAAAGACAAAAAAAGGTACTGAATAAATGGAATTTAGGTGGCATTGCCAAAAGAATTTCCTATTCTTTTATTTCCACATTAACCCATAAAATTTCATATCATCTTCCCTCTCATCACAACTGAATCATAGGCTGTTAGAGCTGAAAAGGACCTTAAGACTATTAGTCTATTCTTCTCATTAAAAGAATAAGAAAATTAAGACTCAAAAGGGATGAAAAAAGAGGATGCTAGTAGAACTCTTCTTGGTTAAAGGCAAAATCATCTGTGATATAAAGATGACAAGACTTGCATTGTCCTTTGTGTTAAAAAGACAAGAAAAGAATTAAGACATGAAAACATTTTAAAGGCAAAACACTTAGATGCAGCAGAAAAAGCCTCATACATAGTTCTATTTTGATGCAAATTGCCATCAGGCAGGAAAAATTATTCTTTATTAACACTGTTTTATAACCAGTGATCCTGCCAAAAATATTAAATCACATTATTATGTAAAGTTTAAATAACTTGTAAGGTCCCTTCCAGCTGTAAGATCCTATAACTCTCAAAGTAGAAGAATGGCTTTCCCATAAGTTATATAGAGTAATTAAGAGGTAAGTTTTACCTCCAGGACAGACACTGAGATAAACTTGAAAGAAATATTATTAAGATCTATTTAGTAATTTCCAAATATTGACTACTACTAAAAGATTCAGCCAGTATTATAAAAATGGCAGGTCATCTCATGAATTAAAAAAGCTGAACAGACCAATTGTTGCATTTGAAAAATTATGAGCCCTGTTTTCTCTAAATCATTCATGCTGTTCAATCTGAATAATATTTTACATCCAAGTTTTAAAATTTCATGTTATATCAGCAACATTCCAAAGACTACAATCACTGAGCAAGTAAGACTGCCACCAATTTTAGTCTTCAGCTGGTCCCAGCATGAAATCTTTATGCAACTATGCATGAAGTCAGTAACCTTCAGTTCCCAAAGTCTAAAGGATTTGAGAATTGACTCTGTAAAACTGGATGGCAGAACCCTACCAAACTGTCATCTCTGTGAATGATATAGACACTCTTCATTTCAGTTATCTTCTGACCACTTAGCACTTATTAGTATTTTTAAAGAGTGGCAGAAGAAATGATGTAGAAAAAAAGATCAATTTTGCTATTTATTATCAACTTTTATTTTTGAGGGAACGATTACAGAGCTATAGGTAAGGTTTCTGAATTATTTGAGGATTCCAATTATCCATGTAAAATAAGAATTAGCTTTGACAAGATCTACACCCCATATGTTAGTTTTTAAGGGGAAAAAGGCAAATTATCTAATTTTGAGAAAAACAATGGAGATTGTCTTAGGACCTTCAGAGCTGGGCTCTTATTAAAACATCATTATTACAGAAGGAGCCATTACAGGGAGAAAGACTTCTAAACATCTCAATAATCGAGTATATTTAGGGAAAAAGAAGAAAACCACAAGGCAAAATTCAGAGTATTTGAATGGATGTGCACCAAGTAGCAAGTAACCTTAATAGGAAGATGGTCACTGATATAGCTAAAGAGAAAGGGCCATAAAGCAAACTGTGACCAGCTTATGTCAATAAGATACATAAAAGTACTTTAAAAAAAACAAAATCTGCCATTTTTTTTTTTTAAACTAGAAATGACAAGCTGGTATCTTGGTTCTGGTACTGTAATAGCACCATTACAGCAAGGGTAAGCAGGTCAATCCCTTGCAAAACTTACCTTGATTGGCCCAATGGAAACAGAAGGCCCCAGAAAAGAGAGAAGCATCTGGCAGTAGCAAATTGTTTTATTTTATCTTTCTGTGGAAAGAAACTAATTTTAAATAAGAACCAGAGCATTTAAAGAATAAATATTTTTAAAGCTCATTAACTAGTTAGAGCAGCTCTACCAAGAAAACAAGAAGAGCTCCTTGCTGCTTAGAGATGGAAAGAAACAGAAGAAGAATCAGAGTTGTTTCTCCATCACCTGGGGAGTTTTAAAATTTGTGTTATTCTAAAGTAACAGAACAAAAGACTTCATTTAAAGAACTCGTACAGGCAAAATCTTTTGGGCCTGGTGCCTTTAAATAGATTTTTACACAAAATCAAGGGCTATATTCCATATTAAAAAAGAAGAAAACCACTGAAAACAGTAGCCCTTCTACTGTTAAGGTTAAAAAGAGAGAGACACATAGCAAGCTCCTTTTTCCACTGCAATCTCACCAATAACTTTAAACCATCAAAGCTTAAATGGTTATCAAAGTAAACAGTACAAAATTAGCAAAAGATCGTTATAAAATTGGCTTTCCAAAATATTTTGTTGGCCTAAATTTGATGATTATAGAGCTACTCAAATGGAAATAACCCAGACATCTAAGGATCTGTTTGATACAGAACCTAACACAGAACACAAAATTATTCACAGTAACTAAACCTGTTTGTTACTTTTCTTGGATGTTTCTCTAGAAACTCAGTTCTACCAAAACCACTGAGTCAGCATTAAAACCTTTTGATCCAAATCTCTCTTATAAAATATCCATTTACAATTTATGCTAGAGATGGAAGGGGCAGCTCATAAGCAGGAGTGCAGAAGCAATAAGCATTAAAAAAAATTATAATAAAATAAAAAACAGAATAGTGTAAGTAGAAAACAACCTACCTATCTGGTACTGTCTTATATAGAATCAGTATTGCAGAACAGGAACTCCCCACCCCTACCCCCATACACAAAGAGAAAGATATTTCAGCCATAAAATTCATCCTAAGCCAAAGACCCAAACGATTGTTACTTTCAGATTCCTATGCATTTGCATGGTCCACCAAAAAAAGTTATGCTGCCATAGCTGATAATATTTACTCTTAAAACATTGATGTCAACTGACATTCCTTTTAAAATAAATAAATTTTAAAACCCCACTAGCTTTGTTAAAGTAGTAAATTTTTTAAACAGAGAAGACCTTGTCCATTACAATCAAAATTTGGCTACAGTCATAACACAACATTTAACTTATTTGAAATTATTTGGGCATAAACTGATCCTTAAGCAGTTACAAGTACTGACCTAGATTTTGAAATTTTGACACAATACCCAAAACAAAATAGAAAAATAATTGCAAAATAAAACAAAAACATTCTTACTTGTCCCATTGGTGGCCCTCCCATAGGAGGCATCATTTGTGGCATCATTCCATGAGGTACAGGAGGCATATTCGCTCTCTGACCCATAGGATGCATTCCCATTGGGGCATAATGCATTCCAGGATGCCCCATCTGAAAAACAGAGGAAATCCAAAAATTAGCAAGTAACACTAAATGCTTCTCAAAAAATATAATTTTAACAAATCAATTACCTGCAAGTAGCATAATATTAGTCTAGTTAGTGATTAATATGTTATTGGGTTAGTTTACACCTTCTCGTTTTAAACAAAATTAAATATACCATCATTTAAAATGAACTTGCAAGTTCCCTAACAAAATGGAAAACGTTAAAACCATCACTGGACAGCTGGATCATAAGTTTCGTCCCCTTTTTTTAAAGGATGGATTTAATCAGCCACTAATTGCTTAGGCTTACAGTGTGTGCACTGAATGCTAATTTAAAAAGTGTTATGGTGAAAACCACAAATTTGTCCCACTTCACATAGAAAAAACAACTGGCCATTGTAATTTACCATGCTACTGATTTTCAAGTTTCAAATGCTACATTTACCAAATTAATTCAGATGAGAGCTGACCTTATAATACACAAACAGTATGAGTACCAGGGACATTCCACTTCTAATAAACTATTTCCTAACATAACCTTTAAGACAGATAAAACTCCTTCTGCCAAAAACACATTTTCAAGGACTGAGGTTCTGTTATACTAGATGCAAACAACTAATTCATCCATCACGTTAATGGGCTTTGAAAAAACTACTTTCTTTACCTATATGTCCATTGTTTCACGTTTCAAAGTCAGGTAATTCATTATTTCCTGCCAATTCCCCGGCAGAACACCACCACTACCAGTGAAAACCACTTTTGGCAGTCGCTTGTAAAGTCTTACAAAATTAGGTCTCTGCCTCCCCCTCCCTGCTAAATCGGGCCCGCCTGGGGCCCAGCACCTTCACCGCGCCTAAGTCTAGGCCAAGCCCACCGGGAACTTCAGGGGCCCACATCCCCTCCTTTGTGCATCCCTGCCCTTCGTTTCTCTCCCTCAGAACACATCCCACCATCTCCAGTTCTTCCTTCGTCCACGTTTATCATCTTCTCCTTTTGGAGAAAGCTTCCTGTCTCTCTCACTCCGTTTTTCATTGTGCCGCTTTCCCCCTGACCCACCGATCCCTTACCGAGGGCCGTCTCCTCAGGAAGCCGTCAGTAGAAACCCAAGAACTGGAGCAGAGGCTTGAGCCGGACAATCTCCGCTCCCCGTCCCCAGGACCCTGCGAGGAAGGATGGCTCTCCATCTCACTCACCATGAGGCCTCCGCGTTCGGCTCCTGTCCCCGGCCTCATCGTCGGGCTCAGACTGCTCCGCCGGCGGCCACTGCCGCTACACATACCAACAAGAAGCGATCTGAGTGGCTGGCGTCCGCTGGGGCTAAAGGTTAAAGGCTGCCCTGCGCTGCGGGGCGGGACCAGCGGGGCCAATAAGCTGACAGGCTTCCCCGCTGTCCAATCAGAGTGCGCTGCTGACACGCAGCTCTGCGGCGATTCGCCCCCAGCCTCAGCCTCACTCGGCGTCGCCTGCATGGAGGGGGAAGGGGGACGGAGGAAGTTTCTGTACCGAGTCTAGAGCCGGGAAAACTCTACCAACTTCCCCAGGGAAAGGGGAGACAACTGCGTCCCAGCTTCCTGAGCTCAGCCCGCCTCACCCCGTAGGGGGTGGGGAAGTGGGGACCTGCCACCTTCACTCCCACCTTACGTACGCCCCACAAACCGGAGGCCGCCCCGGGTGGGGTAGGGTGGGGTGCGGGCGGGGAAAGCAGCTCCTAGCGTTAGCGGTGGCTGGAGCTGGAAGCGCGCGAGCAGTGCTCGAGGCGGAGGGGAGGGGGCGGGGAAGGCGAGAGGAGGGGTTCCGAGTTGAGGGTTCGAGCTCCGTACGCACCGGGTGGAGAGCGCGAGCCGGGGCTGAGGGGGAAGGAGGCGTGCCGAGCTGCGTGGAGGGAAATTGTGGTATGGGCGGGGAAAATCACGCTAAAGGGAAAAATGGATAGACAGTTACAGAAACGCGAAAGCGCCAGGCAGTGAACTGCTGTTAATAGGGGAAGCTGGGAAAGAGCACGCGCGCAGAGTGGTAGAAGAGAGAAGGCAAGTAGGTTCGGAAATGTGTTTCACAAGAACATGGGCGGGCGCTAGGACCCAGCGTCAAGAAGATACAGCTTTGGGGCTGCCAGGGCGAGCGCTTCCCTGGAGGTGACGCGGCGTTGGCGGAGGTCTCTGGCTAGGAGGAAGCAGTGCAGGGAGGAACCTTGGCTACCTCGGCTTATTTCTCCCTGTGTTTTGTGCTCTCTTTTTAGCCTATGGCCCTGGTATCCAGCTGTGATCCTGGGACATCCAGCTTCTCCGGGGCCTACCGGCCTCCTTACCACCGTACGGCTTTTCCTTGCCCACCCCTACGCGCAGGTGCCTTGTGGTAGAGGCCGGGGTGGGGTCCGGCCGGCCGCTGATTGGCTGTTGTGGGTGCGGGCGGGGCAGGTAGTAGTAGCTGTGTCTCCCGGGATCGCACTGTGTTTTCCCGCCATGTCGTTCGTGGAGAGCGGGAGGTTCTTGCCTCCGCAGGGCCGCCGCCTCGGCACTCCAGCCCCTTTGACTCGGACTGCGTATTTCACCTTCGCTCACGGGGACTGTTGGGGTGAAGGCGAAGTCGAGGAAGAAGTGGGATCCGACCGAGTGGCCCGAGACTTGCGGGCAGAGTTCTCGGCGGGGGAGTCGTCGGAGCCCAGAAGCGGCTCGCTACTCCCTCCGGATGGGGATGGGTCGCCGGTTCTGCCTGATAAGCGCAATGGTATCTTCCCGGCGGCTACCGGCATCCGAGGCCAAGGTCGGCGGTGGCCAGTCCAGGTCCTCTCCATTCTTTGTTCGCTGCTCTTCGCTATTCTTTTGGCCTTCCTCCTCGCCATCGCCTATCTCGTCGTTAAAGGTACTGAAGCTGAAATATTGCGAGTGCAGAGTAAAGTTGAGTCAGGACGTAGCCTCAACCACCCTTCCCCGTGCCCTACCAACAGCCGGCAAGCTGGCAGTCAAATTCACCCAGTGCCCCCATCTACCCCTTTATTGGATTTTCCCCCCTTTGTCTTTTCTTTTCTTAGGTGAAGTCATCATCAGGAGACCAGTTTTAAGAAAGGGTCTTTTGATTAAATGGTTGCTTTTGAGAAAATGTCTTTAATTCATCAATATGGAGGTGAAGTATTGGCACGATTAAACAAAATGCAGAACACTCACCATTAATAGGAGACAGTGAAAAGTGCGTGTAATGAAAATATGCTATATACCTGTTAAGTTCAAAGGCTTGCTTGATCCACACATAGCTAAAGCAGTGCCAGCCACCATGATCTCTATACACCCAGAACTCCTGAAGGATAAGGTTTTTCATCCCATTCCTGAATTTCTGGGTTTATAGGTAAAATAATTAGGTCGTCTTAGTTTTAAGTTTGTAACCCACTGTAGTACACGAAGTTCTATTGCAGAACGTATGGTCTTGTGCTCTCTGTAATGGTTTTATTTGTGTATGTCTGCTGTTGAAATACTAGCTAGTTGAAAGTTTTTTCCAAGGCTCATATGGATGAATTACACGATTGGGTATTGTATATTACAGTCAAGTAAGACTTGAGCTTAAATCTCAAATCTCACTAGTGTGTGACCTTGGCCAGGTCATTGAAAATGAACCAAAAAGAATTTAGTTTGTATGAAGAGCTCCTAACACATTGTCTTACTACAGCAAATAAAATTAAATCTGTTTAACTCCAGTTTTTATTTTTTCTCATTGTTCTCCTGCCCCTGGTGGGCTGCAAATGATATCTAACACCTTACCATGCTGAAATTCATGCAAAAGACGATATTTGAGTTTTACCTCCTAAAATTGTTTTGTGTGCAAACTGCCAATCTTACATGTTTGGCTGACAGTGTTTCACTTTATCACTCTCGTTTTCACTGCAATTGTGATAGTTTTATTTTGGGGGTAGTTTATTTGTCTTTTTGCTTTGAGAAATTGCCTTTGTATCATAAAGTCACAAAAACCATGAAAAATGAAGTGTGATGCAGAAGACATTAAACTGTGGTTATTTTGGAGAATGAAGAAAGGAAACAAACTCAAAATCTAGCATTCCTTTTGATTTCTATTACATAAAATGTCTTTACAACACAACCCTTCAGAATAAACATTACTCTCATTTTGTATACACTGTATGGCTGTTGACACCTGTGAAGTCTTATTTGCTTGCTGAAGGTCATATAGCTAGTAAATTGTATAAGAATTTGAACTCTGTACTTTCTGACTCTGAAGCACTTTCCATAGCTCAATAATTTCTTCCCAGCCTGTGAGTTACTCTGCAAAGTATAAAGTAATTTTAATTTTCTACCTAAGTTCCTCTTTGTATTTACAGAGTTGCATGCTGAGAATTTGAAAAATGAAGATGATATAGACACTGGGCTATTAGGTATGGACTTAATTGTCACTTGATTTAATTTTGAGCTCACTTTTGTTTTTCAGAACATGTTTGAACTATACAAAATTGGGGATAAAATTCTTAATGTTTTTGTAGGTACTTTATTTCCCTTTTGCTCTGAGATGTTGCCTTTGTATCAGAAACTCTCAACCACACCATGTTCAGTGCAAGTCCACCTGGGTGCAGTTCAAGTCTTACCATTTTCATTTGCATATGTTTGTGGTAAATGTTATTAGAGTTCCTTTACATATTTATGTATGGAGTGTGGGTTTGTATATTGTATATTTGCTATCATTTTTTATTGGGGATACTCCTCTGAGTGTGTGTGTACAATACTCACTAGCAATACATTATGAACACAGTGTATCTACAATGTATCTGTAGAATTCTATGGTTTCCAGATATGCGGTGAAAAAGGTTATTTCTGCTGTATTTCTCTCCACTAAAATTATTTTTACAGATTCAAAACTTGACCTTTCTGGCATATTATACTACTATGTGCTCTCATTTTTTTGATTTGATCACTAAACTGGAGAAGGGAGATAAAATTTTATTTGGTTACTCTAAATTTGATCAAATGAATCAAATGATGTCCCTTGCCATTTCCTCAGCTATTCCACAGGAAAAGAAGTGGAATTGCTACATGCCAGGTAGCAGGTAGGCAGGCAATTAGGTAGAGGCCTTAACCAGTGTAGCTGCTGTGCACTCACTGTGCTCATGTTGCATTGGCAACAAAGTGAAAGACCACTTTATTCTGCTCCTGTGCTTGTGCCTTGATATATAGAGAAACATACTGCTCTAGGGATTTGAGAGCTTCAGCTATCTATAGAACATGATTTAAATACCAAGTTATTTAAAATACCGGTCATCTTAAATTAGAAAACTACAGAATCTGATAAAGTTGAGAAAATGCGCTTACAAAAACATTTTTAAAGTGTTGGTTAGTTTTATGCATATGGTACATTTAAGCTTTTATTAGTAACTAGCTGCTTACAGTTTTTACAACTTGGAAAATTTCCTTAGTATAGTCATGTACCAGATAACATTTTGGTGTCCCATAAGATTATAATGGAGCTGAAAAATTCCTATGACCTTTCACCACCTATTCCTGTCATATTTCTGTGCATGTTTTAGCCCCTGAATACCTCTTAGTAGGAGAAGATGTAGAAGACAGTGATATTGATGATCCTGACCCTGTGTAGTTCTACGCCAGCAGTTCTCAACCTGTGGGTTGCGACCCATAGGAACTGTATTAAAGGGCCGCGGCATTAGGAAGGTTGAGAACCACTGTTCTAGTCTGTAAAAAAAAAATAAGAAGAAAAAAGAAATTTAAAAATAGAAAAAGTTTATAGATATTAAGTGTACAAAGAAAAAGTAGCTTAATGTGTTTTAAGATAAGAGTTATTACAAAAGAGTAAAAGTTGAAGTTTATAAAGTAAAAAAGTTACAGTGATCTAAAATTAATTTATTGTAAAAGAAAAAAATTTTTAAATAAATTTAGGATAGCCAAAGTGTATAGTGTTTATAAAGTCTATAATAGCATATATTAATGTCAGCCTTCACATATATTCACAATCATTGACTGACTCACCCAGAGCAAGTTCCTGTCCTTCAGACTCCATTCTTGGTAAGTGCTCTGTACAGGTTTACCATTTTTAATCTTTTATATCATATTTTTTATGTACCTTTTAATGCTTAGGTATATTGAGATACATAAACCCTTACCATTGTGTTATTGTTGGCTGCAGTATTCAGTGCAATAACAGCTGTATAGGTTTTTAGCCTACAAGCAGAAGGTTATACAGTGTATAGGTAGGCTATATTATTATATCTAGGTTTGTGTAAGTATACAAAAATATTTTAAAAGTGTTGGTTAGTTGGTGCCTATAGTCCCAGCTACTTGGGAGTCTGAGGCAAGAGAATCACTGAAGCCCAAGAGTTTGAGGTTCCTGTGAGTCGTGACTACACAGTGCTCTACCATAGTGAGACTCTGTCTCAAAAAAAAAAGAAAGAAAGAAGGAATGTGTAATTGATTTACATTAACAGTTCTTTACTAAGAACTCTTTCTCTAGTATTAGAGCATGGGAGTTTTATTTTTCTTTGGTCTTTCTGCTTACATATGATATGTGCCGATTAGTGCCTCCACATCTTCATAAAACTTAATGAAAGTTGCCTCATCTGGGTCAGTTTGAAACTGTTAAACAAGAGGAAAATATTTAGAACACAAAGCAGTGTCTTTGCTGAGAGGTTCTATAGAAGTACAGAAAGTTGCCAGTATAGTTTTAGAAAAGTACACCTTGAAACCAAAATATTTTGAAAAATAAACCAAAACAAAATAAACTCTTAGAAAAGTGAATATAAAAGGCCTGAGTGTGTGGCTCATGTCTGTAATCCTAGCACTCTGGGAGGCCAGGGTAGATGGATTGTTTGAGCTCAGGAGTTTAAGACCAGCCTGAGCAAGAGGGAGACTCCATCTCTACTTAAAACAGAAAAACTAGCCAGGCAGGCACTTGTATGTAATGCCAGGTACTGGGGTGGGGAGGCGGAGGCAGGAGGGTTGAGCGAGCCCTCCCCCCAATAAAAAGAAAGAAAGAAAAAGAAAAGTGAATATAAAATTTCAGTAAAGGGATTGGAATAGGAAATCCCCAGCTACCCTTGTTTTTGCTTTGGGCAAAAACATTGAGTCCAAGAGGCTTCAATTGGTGGAAAAGATGAATTTGCATCATCATGATAAAAATTGATCTATAGAGAAGAAGGAAGGATGTATGGATGTATGTACATCCTCTGACAGTAGTTCTTTCTCTGGAAATTTGTAACATATCCTTGTACACCTATATGCTGAAGTACAAGTGTTCTTTGTAGCATTGTTTGAAATAGTGAAAAACTGAAATAAAAATATGCAACAAGACTGTGGCTAAGCGTAAAAATATGAAAAGGTCTAGAATGTTACATGAAAACATGCAGAGCAAGTTTTTTGGTGAGAATCCCATTTGTGGAAAATAAGCTGAAAAAATACAGGTATATACATTTTTGTACACAAGTAGCTTCACATATGTACCCACATAACTTAGGTATCTATATAATTTTTTGAAAGATGCACAACTACCTCTTAGCTGATTAATTTTAGGAATGGGATTTTTGTATTTGGGAAAGGAAGAATTTAACTTTATTTTTATAGGCTTTCATTGTTATATCCCCTTAAAAGTTGAAATCTTCCTAAAATGGGCTTATAAAACAGTTGCCAGATTTTTAGCTTGGGGATTCTGTAGATACTGACTTGTAACAGTTGGTAGGAATTATCAATTTCTGTGGCTTTTCTGCTTATTCATAATGAATTGAGTAATTTTCAGATTCATAAACACTTCACAGTATTTCAATGCACTTTTTAAACCCAGTAATTGTTACCTTATCTGTGATACAACTTTTGATTAAAATTGAGTACAGAAATGATTGAAATGCCCAATGTATGGAAAACACAGGGCCAAACTCAAATACTTCTTAATTTCTTGAGTGGATTACCATATTTTTTTTCTTTTAGAGACAGTCTAATTTTGTCGCCCTTAGTAGAGGTAACCTTCAGCAACCTCTAAGTCTTGGGCTTAGTGATTCTCTTGCCTCAGCCTCCCATGTAGCTGGGACTATAGGTGCCCCCACCACAATGCCTGGCTAGTTTGTTTTTTTTTTTTTTTTTTTAAGAGATGAGGCTCTTAAAAACTGAGCTCAAGCAATTTACCCACCTCAGACTCCCAGAGGGCTGGGATTATAGGTGTGAGCCACCAGGCCCAGCTAATTATCATATTTGATCTGGAAACTTAACATATTTTAAACTTATTTTCTCCCCTCTTTACAGATGCTCATCTAAATAATAGCAAATAACAGCTATTTAACAGTGTAGCAATCTGTAAACTATAGTTGTATGCTAAATCTTACGATTTCTGTTTTGGCCCTATGCCCGATAGGGTTGACAGGAAAGTTGTACCTCTGTCTCTACTAAGGTTCTGCCACCCAATCCCAGGTTCAGGTTAAGTTCAGGTTCTAGAGGCTGATACTTTGCCAGAATATTGGGATGAAGGTGCAGTCTGATTCTCAAGAAATTTGTTCAAGTGAATGTTGAAACATCTTTTATTCTGGTCAAGATGGCCTTTTAGATGTAGCAACATTCAGTCACATGAGCATCTGGTGTTTCTGTCTCACTTAGGGAGATCTGCAGGGTTGGCTCTGGACTGAGCCGGTCTGCCAAGACACTACATAGCTTTACTGCCTGTGTGGCCTCTTCTAGATGGCTTTGCTAGGAAGCCCCAGTAGCACTCCTCCCTCCCCCCAGATAGACACATAAGTGCAAGCACATGTATAGCACACTTGATGCTATCCAGAGAAATCTTTCATACCTGTAGATGAACCCCTCACTCTCTGTTCTATGCAGCCTTTTTTTTTTCTTTTTAAGAGACAGTTTTGGTATATTGGCCAGGCTCAAACTCCTATCCTCAAGCTATCTTCCCACCTCAGCCTGCCAAATAGCTGGGACTACAGGCATGAATCACCACACCCAGCTAATTTTTAAAAAATTTCATTCTAAACCACAATATAGATTTTAAAAGTTTTATTTTTAGACCCAAGGTCTCGCTATGTTCCTCAAGCTGGTCTTGAACTCTTGGACTGAGGTAATCAATCCTGCCTGAGACTCAATTTTTCTATGTGCCAATCATTTCATTATCTCTGCTATCTACTCAGGATACATTGTGTTCCTGTATTCATTTGCTATATACAAATTAAAAAACCCTCAGTCTATTTCTCCTTTTTGGTTTGCCACGTCCCTCTTCTGGGGCAGTTAACACAGTCCATTATCTCTTTAAAGGAAGGAAAGGGAAGAGAACTATCAGGAGGAAAAAATTAATCTTTCAGAAAGACCACACTTTTTGTTAATGCTTAATTGTTCTGACTTTAAGCAGTTTTATCAGTCTGTTACTGGACTTTACAAAGTTTACAAATGCTCCACTGCATGCATTTTTAACTGCTTACTAAAATAAAGGCTTCTTTGGTATAGATTAGCCAGGAAGTTTGTTAATTCATAAGTCATCTTCTAGTGTTTCCCCCTTTCTTCCCTGTGTATCTGAGGCATGGAACACATAACTCTTCAGAAACCTGACTTATTGAGGCAATGTGGAAATGCTTCCAAGAAGATTCTGATAAAATTTTCCTGCTTTTCCACAATTCAGAAAGAATTGCCTGACTGGATTTTTTTTTTTTTTTTTGAGGCAGTGTCTTACTCTGCTACCCTGGGGTTGAGTGCTGTGGTGTTGTAGCTCACCACAACCTCAAACTCTTGGGCTCAGGCAATCCTCTTGCCTCCAGAATATCTGGGATTACAGGTGCCTACCGCGACACCCAGACAGTTTTTCTACCTTTAGTAGAGACAGAGTCTTGCTTTTGCTTAGCCTGGTCTTGAAATCCTGAGCTCATCCTCATGCCTGGGCCTCCCAGAGTGCTGATTACAGATGTGAGCCACTATACCTGGCCTGGAATTTTTTTAGAACTTTTCTATTAAGTTAATTTTTAATTTAACTTTTCTATTTAATTTTTTGAATAGGTATAATAGTCATATGGCTTAAAATTCAAGAAGTATGAAAGAGTGAACTCAGAAGGCTTCCTCTAACTTCTGTCTCCCAACTACTGGTACTTGTTTTCTCTTCCAACATAGGCGCAATTTAAAACTTAACCTTTCCATAAGTTTTTTTAATATGTAAGTAAAATATATAATATATAGCATATGCTCGTGTAATACATAAATCCCCCACCCCTTTTCATGCAAGTGCTTACAAGTGCTTAGTTCTGTTCTGAATATTCAGTTTTTGGCTTACTAGTATATGTTGCAGGTTTTTTTTTTTTTTTTCCCCTAGAGACAGTCTCAGTTTATCGCCCTCGGTAGAGTGCCATGGCATCACACAGCTCACAGCAACCTCAAACTCCTGGGCTTAGGCGATTCTCTTGTCTCAGCCTCCCGAGTGGCTGGGACCATAGGCGCCTGCCACAATGCCCAGCTATTTTTTTATTGCAGTTTGGCTGGGGCCGGGTTTGAATCTGCCACCCTCGGTATATGAGGCCGGTGCCCTACCCACTGAGCCACAGGCACTGCTCTATTTTGGAGATCTTTTAATATCAGTACATAAAGAACTCTCTGATTTTTTTTTACAGCTGCATAGTATTCCATTTTATGGATATACTTAATAAACTGACCTTATACCTGTATTGCTGATAATTTAGGTTGTTTCTAATCTTTATTATTATAAACAAAGCTACAGAGAGTAATCTTGTGTATACATCATTTTATTCAGGTTCGTATATCTTTAGGATAAATACCTAGATGTAGAATTACTGGATTAACAGATACATACGTGCATCATTTTAACAGATACTGCCATATTGCTGTTCAAAATTGATTCAGATGTAAAAAGTGCATCCTGTGAAATAAGGGAATCACTTAGTACGGAATAATAAAAGATGGCAAGCTATGATTGATGATGTTAAATGAAAAATGTCACATCTTAAGAGTGAAATGTTTTAACCATTTTTCTGTAGTTGAATTTTATAAAACTAAAGATGTTAAGTTGAATTTGCCCTCCTTTACACATATTAAATTATAATTTAGTTAAAATATTCAATAGTATGACTTCTAGTTGTGCTGTAATAACATATACTTCTACAAGGGTAAGCGTCAATCTTTGGCATTAATTCCATATAGTTGAGAAGATCTGAAATAAATTGTTTTGGTGTTAATAATTTAAGTTTTTCCCATCTCTTTTCTCATTAAGGATTCTGGACTTTGCTCATAACATCCCTAACTGCTGGGTTCTCCTGTTGTAGCTTTTCTTGGACAGTGACTTATTTTGATTCTTTTGAACCAGGAATGTTTCCTCCCACTCCTCTTTCACCTGCCAGGTTCAGGTAGGTATTCCTTTCTCTTGTTCCCTTTTTAACTTATTTGAACTCCACTGAAAGTACTAACGGCCTGCTTATTTGTGAGATATGTTGAGGCTCTAGTCTTTATAGAACACAAGTAACATAAGGCTTTTAAACTTGTGGGCTCAGCCTTTAGATATATCGAAAAGAATATTTTAAATTCCATGTCTAGATAATGTCATGTTTTTTAAAAAAAAGAAATTCAAGGAATTATCCAAAAACAAGAAATTTTGATGGCTATTTGTCCCCTTGGGGTAGAATTTTATTTAAAACAGTTCATGCAGGTAAAATTAATGTCAACAATTTGAAAATTTTACTAGATTCATGGTCAGACTTCTAATAATATATTATTAATAATTGGATTGGACTTTTCTTCCAGAGTTAGGTTTTATATAATAAGCAAGCATTTATGGCACCCACATTATATGTCTAGGCAAGATTGGCTGCTTTTCATAGTGGAACAGTATTAAATTTCCTTGGTCTATATTTTTTGTGTTTCAAAGAATTTCAGAAAATTGAGTAGCCAATGTTCTAATCTAATTTATTCATGCCAGGAAAGCTCTGGTTTTAACTATAAATTTCTAAATAAGACCTTCTGAGATCTCCGTTTTATTCTACAAATGGGGGAAGGAGGATTGGTGAAGATTAGAAAATTCTATTAAATCTGTGTATATTATTATAGTTGTTACTATTATTGTTTTTATTATCAGCACCAGCCTATCTCATGGGCTGATTTGGACGTAACATCTGTTTGAGGGACTCTGTAAATATGAAGTCATACTAATAACAATTAATAACGATTATTAGCAATCCTTGGTACTACTGGCTTTCATTAATAAATTCCCATACATTTGTCTGATAAATATATCTTTTCAAATTTTGACTTCACTTGAAATGAAAGATGAATATTTTTTATTATATATTTTTAAATATCTTAATAAATCCCTATCTGTGTATAAAGCATAAATCATAAACTTTCCAATAAATTTTGATCTGTATGTGTGAGGTGAAAAAATAATCTAAATTGACTAAAAGTTATACTTAATTTGCATGGGTACTATTTAATTGGAAATTTGTTTTGAAAAATAATATACTGTTAAAATTAATATTCTTATGCTGTCTGTTGACATCAGTTGCAATTCTGAAAATACTAAAACACACAGAAACAGGAGGCTTACTTGTGAGATAGGTTGAGGCTCTAGTCTTTATGAAACACAAATGACACAAGATTTTTAAGCTTGTGGGCTCAACTGTTAGATACATGAAGAATAAGATTTTAAATTCCACACATAGATAATACAGTTTTTTGAAGTGATTGATTACTTGAACAAGGGATGTGATTGTAATGTAATTAGGCATTTCATAAGTTACAAAAAATTTAATCTCACTTTTTTCTTTTACTTATATCTCATTTCCTCTGAATTCCAGCCTTGCATTACTGTCTACTTAATAGATCTTGCACTTCAAGACATTAGTATTCACTCACTTCATTTACCAGGGCTTGAAACCTTATTATATTTATTCCTTCACCAAGTCCAGACCTTTCTGCCTTTTCAAATGTCATTGAAAGGCTTCCTCTTTGCAACCCCAGAGTTCTGAGCCTTTGGACAGTGAATGTACTTGACTCCTTGGTCTTTAGGCTTCCACGCTTTAACTCTTCGAATTCTTCTGTGTACAGTCTTCTGTATCTGTGAATTCCATATCCATGAACTCAACTAACCACAGATGAAAGATAATAGTTATCATGACTATTCTTGCTGTTCTCTCTTACTGGAACATCTTTTTCTTTCAGCTTCTCTTCTCTTAAATCACCACAATTCCTAAGCTTCATAAATGTGAGATACTCCTGGGGCCATAAAAAAGCATTTTACTATCCTAAAAGACCTGCAATTCTGAAGGCATTTAAATGATTTTTTAAAAATTATCTTCGCGTTTTATTAAATCAGAACAATTAGTGAAGGGCCTCAATTTTCTTTTTTCTTTCTTTTTTTGCAGTTTTTAGGTGGGGCTGGGTTTGAACCCACCACTTTCGGCATATGGGGCCGGCACCCAACTCTGTTGAGCCACACGCGATGCCCAAAGGGCCTCAATTTTCAATGTGTTTATTAGTCATTCAGTTTTAACATGAGATGGTATCATGGTAGAGACTCAGACTAAGTGCTTGTTATTAATAATACAGCCATAAAAATAGTTCAATAGTTTTGAAATATATACGTGAATGTGGGTGTGTATATATACATGATTTCATTTACATTAGTATGTATGTGTCAGCTCAACATATTGAATTTTATAGAGAAAACCCTGCCCTCTAGTGTTTGTGAAAAACATGCAATTACGCTACTTAAGAAATGTCAGCTTAAGTATATTCTCTGTGTCACCAGTAGAGTGAGTCCTTGTACAGGGAAACAACTTTACATTTTTGAGAAAGCTAAACTCTTCAGACTTTATTTTCTTGGAAATCAGATTGATGTATTTCATATGTAACATACAACATTGTACTTTTGTAAAAATATCTTTGTAATAGGTTACATATTCTTTTATCGTCCAAAATAAACAATGATGTCTAATAATATAAAAGTCAGGTTCTTTGTTGAAAAGTCAAAAAAAAGAGAAAGAATATATATAACCAATAATCAGGGAAAATGTCAAGTTTTTAATATATATCTTCCCATTCTCTCTGCATATTTTAAAAATTGAAATTGGGATAACAGTGTACATACTGTTTTGTAAGAGAGTAAGAAAAATCGTATCTAATTTGTTAAAATTGTAGTCTTTTGCTGTCTTTGGAGACTTAAGTACCTGATCTTATTTATTTATTTATTTTTTTTAATAGAATAGTTCAAGTGGGGAAAAAAATTGAGAAGACCATATTTACTATGGGTATCAAACGTACTTCTCTAGAAACATATGCTGTTCAGGGAGAAAAACACATAACATTGATATTTAGTAAATATTAGATGAAACATTTAATGAAAACAGTAATTTGGATCAATAATTCATTAGAAGAGCTTGAGATTAGTAATAAAATTCTTCAGCCAGGTGTGGTGGCTCATGCCTGTAATCCTAGCAGTTTGGGAGGCTGAGGTGGGTGGATTGGGTTGAGCTCATGAGTTTGAGACCACCTGGAACAAGAACAAGATCCTGTCTCTACCAAAAATAGAAAAACTAGCTGGGTGTTGTGGTGGGTTTCTGTATTCCCAGCTACTCAGGAGGCTCAGGCAGGAGGATCTCTTAAGCCCAAGAGACTGAGGTTGCTGTGAGCTATGAAAACACCACAGCATTCACCCAGAGTGACAGAGTAAGCCTCTTGTATCAAAAAAAAAAAAAAAAAAAAAGAAAAAGAAATCCTTTTATATTCATTTAAATTTTATTCATATTTACTAGATTTATTCATTTTTTAGCTTATTTCTTAGATTCAGTCTTAGAAACTTTTCCATAAACAACAGATCATTAGGAAATACAAAATAGAGAATTTCACAAGGTACATTTTCAGATGGGTACTTAATGGAGTTTGTTAGGCATGTTTTTTCAGAAAGTTCAGTGTATCTGTAAACTTTGCTGACTTAAAAGGTATATTACAATGCCACATAGACAGACTTATTAATCTATAATTTTTTTTGTTTTTGGATATTTGGTCTAATATACTTCCAATTTTTTTTTTGCAGTTTTGGCCAGGGCTGGGCTTGAACCTGCCACCCCCGGCATATGGGGCCGGCACCATATTCCTTAAGCCACAAGTGCCGCCCCCAATATACTTATAATGCTTATGGAGGGCTTTGTCTTAGTTGTTACTGTGCATCTGTTAACAATGTTAAAGAACAAGGAACAGAAGAGGTTAGATTAGATTCAGATTCCTTGGAGTATCTAAATGGGCATTCCCCATTTCTAACTGTGATATAATTCATTATCCTGTTTTTTTCTACCATACCTATCAGTGTCTTCAACTCATTTCTCCTTGCTTTTTCCTGTTTGTCCATTGGTTTTGTCAGTGATTTCTAGGCAAACAAATGAGTGTACACACAGTAAATATTGTAATTATCTGCTTTAATTATACTTTTCAGGAATTGAAGCATCTGGCTATGTCACCTACTTATGCAAAAGTACACCATACAAGGAGTGCCACAGGTTAAAGAATCTTGGAGTTCAGCTGAGTGCAGTGGCTTACACCTGTAAATCCAGCAGTCTGGGAGGCTGAGGCAGGAGGATTATTTGAACCCAGGAGTTTGAGATTGAGCTGTGATGATGCCTCTGTCCTCTAGCCTGCACAACAAAGTGAGATTCTGTCTCAAAAAGAAAAAAAATTCTTGGAGTTTGTTGTAGGATGGGGCAGTGGCCAACTCGAGTTATTAAGTCCTCTTCATTGGGGAGGAAGTTAAGTATGGATACCAGATATGCATTGAAGTACATTTTTTCCTCACATGTACACCTTTTAAACTAGTATTCTAGGATCACTAGTGGCTTTTATTAAAGATATGGGAGAACCGATTCCCTACTAAGCCACCAGTCTCGTAGGTGTTATCATTAGACTAGTTCCTCCAATTTTTAATAGATTAAGAAACTGAGTCGCAGGAGTTTAAGCAACTTGCAGAAAGTCAGTTAATTTGCAATAATATACTAGCACCTGACTCTGTTGTTTTTATTTGCTATACTAGCTAACCTATTTCCTTTGTATTATGAAATGAATTAGTAGAAGAAATTTCACTAATTGAAACATCATCATTTTATTGGCAGTTAACAGGCAAGTCTGAGCTTTTGCTCTGTGGCAGTTATGTCCCTGCTTTATTGCCAAACCCAATCAAAATATGTTCTTAACATCTCACTTTGTGGTCATTTTCAGCACTCCACATTTCATATTACTTGTGCACAACCCCATCTAATGGTGAAATGATGTAGCTGCAGGTTTATAGCCGAAAGTAAAAACCACTGAGTGATTATTGTTAAGTCCCATCTGAGGTACAATTGTTAACCTTATAATCTAGCAATATATTTAGTGGAAAAATGATAATGTAAGTAATGGGTTTAGCAAAAAGCCTAGTGTAGAAAGCCTAGTAGAATTTTAATTACGAATAAAATATTTAATGACAGTAATATGTAAAATTATGAAACAAGTTATTAAATACGTCCGCTTGTTCTTTATGTAAAGTAAGAGATCAAGGATTAACATTCTTTTTTTTTTTTCTTTAATTTTTTGTTGAGACAGAGTCTCACTTTGTCGCCCTGGGTAGAGTGTTGAGGCATTACAGCTCAGAGCATCCTCAAATTCTTGGGCTCAAGTGATAATCTTGCCTCAGCCTCTCAAGTAGCTGGGACCACAGGTGCCCACACAATAGCCAACGATTTGTAGAGATGGGCTCTTGCTCTCTCTCAATGTATCTGCCTCGCCTCCCAGAGTGCTAGGATTACAGGTGTGAGCCACTGTACCTGGCCAAAGATCAACATTCTTAAATTCAGGGTGTTGCTTCACTACAGTCTACACTCAATAGTAGTAATTATAAAAGTTTTTTTGCTGACATGAAAAAGATGCTTATTTTTTAGATCAAAAGTCAAACTTAACAGTATATGCTCCTGTAGCCTTCAAGCTAAGACTTTAACGTTGTAGAAATACAAAACTAAAATAACCTGGGGGTTCCAAAATAAATTATTCTTGGTCAATAAGATTGTTTTATCCATTTTTAATCCAGAAGAATGGTTAATGTGCATAGCCTACACATACAAAGTAAAGTGGCATTTAGTGATTTCCTTAGTAAAACAGCTGAAATCATTGTGAAGGGAGTTATGCCAAGGAAGTTTTTGTGTTAGTATTATAGGATTATTGATTTAAGATGTAGATATCCCACAGATACTTATTTCTAAGTAAGAAAAATCAATGTTTTTATTTAAAATTATAAGGATGGGCTAACTCTATTATAGAAATCAAGTGCTGCTGAAAATTTCAAATTTCAAGTGTATGCTGGTCAAAGGCATATAAAAGTAAGATTTCTACTGAATTAGATATCTGAACCTAAATCCTAGATTATTGAATCACTTATTGAGAAACTAATTTTAAATAATTCTTTTTCCTGGTTTTTTTTTTTTTGAGACAGAGTCTCACTTTGTCGTCCACGGTAGAGTGCTGTGGCATGACATCTCACAGCAACCTCAAAGTCTTGAGTTCAAGTGATTCTCTTGTCTCAGCTTCCCAAGTAGCTTGGACTACAGGGGCACAGTGCCCAGCTATTTTTAGAGATGGGCTCTGGCCTGGCTCAGGCTGGTCTTGAACTAGTGAGGTCAGGCAATCCACCTGCCTCAGCCTTCCAGAGTGCTAGGATTATGGGCGTGAGCCACTGTGTCTGGCCAGTTTTTCTCCTGTTGAGAAACAGTATAGGAGGAGCATGTCTTGTAGTCATAGCACTGTAGATTTTGGGCAGTGTCTCAATTCTTCGTAAATCCTCAGTTGACTTCTATGCAAAGAGTCTTCTCATCCTGAATCTTAAAACTAATTGAAGAGGAGTCTTTTTTTGAGGCATTGCATTAATTGTTTTGAAGAGAATTATCTCAGTCTTGAGCACAAGTCTGTGATCAGTATAGTGCAGTGGTTGCGACCCACAGGAACTGTATTAAAGGTCCACAGCAGTAGGAAGGTTGAGAACCACTGGTTTAGTGACTGTATCTATGTTTATGATAGGAATATTAGGAATATTTGTTTTTTAAAAAATGACATTAATGTTCCCTATATGCTTTTAAAAGAGACCAACTAATGCCTTCAAAATCATCCCTCAACAATTTTATCGGAAATCAAGCAAAAATATTATAACTTTATTATAACTCTACTCATTTTTAAGTCACGGGTATATTGTTTATATTTATGGCTTGTTTGATACAGTGTTCATGGTCAAAATGCAGGGAAATTTCACAGTTATCAGTGGTATGTCATGATTCTAAGAATGTGCTAAGGTAAAGAGTAACATCTTTTTTCCACAAAAGTCTGCTAACATATAACCTGTGGCACTGTATTGGCAGTCTATATTATTTCATAGTTACTGTGAAAACCAGGGGGTATCTGCTGCTTCCCTGATGCTTTCAGTCTTTGTCTGATCACTCTGAGTTATCCACCTTTCTATTTCTTTTTCTTCCTGCTGCAAATGATATGTGATAAATGTCCAGGCACTCAATTTCATAAAATACATACTTTTGATTTTTATTTAATTTAATATTTTTTATACCCAGGTTTGTTTAAAATAATTGTTATTGCCTTATAATGCTATTTGGAATCTGCAAAAGACCAAAGGGTAAGTGAGAAAGAAAAGGGAACAAGTTGATTTTTGTTTAAATTACATTTTGGCAGATTGTTTTGGGGAGCTACTTTATAGATTAACACATGTGATCTGATACTGTTACATGTATTACTTCCTACAAAAAGCATTCTATCTGTAATTAAATGCTGACTTTTTGTGAGTGTGTTGTTGTTAACTGTTGTAGCACACAACAGTGAGTAAATATTTGATATGAATTTCCTAGAAAATTTAGGATTTAGGGTTGACATGGCTGTATTATAATATTCTTTTTCTAGTGAACATTAGGTTGTTTTTTAAAAAATATATACAATAGAACCTCTCTAAGTTGACCACCCAAGGGACTGTAACAAACTGGTCAACATATGGAAATAGGCCTTCTTTACTGATACATACATATGGTACATGTCTGGACTACAAAAATTAGAACAACTTATGGAGGTGGTTGATGTAGGGATGTTATCAATATGGAGGTTCTGTTATGTGTTATTAGACTTTTTTCTGCATTCTCCTTGTAATTCATTGGTGGTTAAGAAGTACAGAACAAATAGTAAAATCATAATAGAAAAGTGTTATAGGTTCTTCTTGGTCAGTAATATAAGCCTTGGAGGTCAAGAAAAGGGAGATAATTTAGTATTAAAATTAGAATTTTCTTTTCTGAACATACTAGGCTTAACATTGAGCACAGTACATTCACTATTACTTTTTTCATACATATTTTGGAGAGCTGCCTTTTTGTCAAATCAGATTCTATATTGCCATGAACTAATGAAACAGATGTCAGATGGCTAATTGCAGTACATCAAAAAGCTATTGACAAAAGAGATGGAACAGGAACTTGGCCTTGCTTTTGAGTATCATGAAGTTTCATTATCTAGGGACTATTTGGAGCCGTCGGACGCAATGCTGTCACAATTAATATATTGATGGCATTGCACTGCAGCTTCTTGTGTTTTAGAAAGTATTTTCCATTACTGCTCTGAATAGAGACATACATAGATGTGACAAAATCCTCTAAGAAATCGTACTAACTCTTCTTGGTTTCTGTAGGAGGCACCCGTGAGAAATACCTTGGCAATAAGGGATTGGGGAAGGTATTTAACAGCATTGGTCTCGTTAAAGAGCACGAGAATACGTAAGAGCAGAGAACATAGTTGCATAGCAGTCTCCACCGGTATATTCTATAAATAGCTTCTGGAGAAGTTAGCCAGGGCTTGTTCTTTGACTATGCTTCTTGCTCGGAGGACACCTGATTGGCACTCCCCTACTAAGACTGCTGCTGAAAGATTGCTGCTGAGATGCTCACTCCTACTAATACTGACTATGACTTCTAAAGTGCTCGGCACCTGAGACCTGAATGATCTCCTACCCCGATTAAGCTGGCACAGCTGCCCGTGTCCAGATAGTTAAGTGGTCTGGGGCCAGAGACCTAGCATCCTGGCTCCAATGAGGCCCTGGTCAGGGCCGGAGACACAGCATCACGGGCCCCGAGGGGTTTCCTTTTTGTTTTCATAAAGTGATATAGGTAGCCAGCGTTTGCTTTGTACCTGTTTGCCATTGCCTTTACTTCTGTTTACAATGTGTTATGTACTGGCTGCTGAAAAGGCACAGTTGTCCATGTACACAGAGCAGCACTGATAAGAAATACCTGAGAGATAGTCCTTGTCAGTTTTGTACTTGGAACCCTTTTTGTGTGTTAAACAATGTAAAAATTAAAGAGAGGCAGGCTGGTACAAGGGGTTTTGAAGTCAGAAGAGGTGGCTCCCAAATTCAGCCTAGCAGAGAGACTTTTGAGCCGTTCATTTAGCGTATCTGAACCTTAATTTCTTCATCTCTTAAATAGGATACAAACAGTGATACTTATTTTAATAGGCAATAAATGTAAGTTTACTGGTTAAAACAACAGATACCTCAGATGACAAAACAGACATGATGTCGGAGCTTTTCTTGGTATTTTTCAAGCTTGAAGTCTGACTATAGCCTACCACAGGTTGCCAGTTATCTTTTCTTGGGTAATTGTTATTTATCCTGAGATTTTATTGTTTCTGTTCTTTTTTTCCTTTCTATTCTTTCAATATTAAGATGCTGTTTTGTTTGGGAAATAATGCTGGTAATAGATGGTAGTAGTAACACTTTGGTCTTAGTAAAATAATACTTTGGCAACATTGTTTCAATTACTTAAATTTTTTTTTTTTTAGCTGATTTCATAATATTTTAAGGCTTGGGAATCCCATTTTCTTACTTCTGTGTTTTTTGCCATGATTTCCTAGAGCTTTAAGGACTTTGTCTAATCAGGATAGTACTCAGCACAGATACTTGTCCTCAGACATTTTTCTGGTGACACACCAGTGAATAAAGTTAACATATCTGACATTTGTTTACTTTACAACCAAGTAGATTGCTACATAGGTAAAATAGACTGTAAGTTAATCAGTCCTCTCTCACTGATTTTCAGGGAATTTTAGTACAACAAGAGGTATTTAAAATATGTACATATGCAATTCCATTTTAAAGAACTTGGCTCATTTTAGTATCTTTATGTGCCCTTGGGTCATTATGATAGCTAACATTGCACTGGCAAAGCAGAGGATTGAGACTCAATTAAAATTTTTAGATAATAGAATTCTAGGTAAAGGACTTTAATGTGTGAATTGTGATCTAGAAGAGAATGCAGAGATAATATGGCCTATTTTTATGCTATAGAAGAAAGTAGTAGGACTAAAGAGGTTGGCATTATAGCTAGGAAACTAAATGTACACTAAGGAAAAAGTCTTCTTAAAAAATGAGGAAATCCTTGAAGTAGGAATTTTGAGTCCTACTATAACATAACTTACTTTTGTGTAGATTATATTCCGTTAGAACGGAGGACTCCGTTAACTAATATTTATTTATAGTGCAAATTATTAAACTAATTACAAGGCCAGTAGAACAATGGAACAAATGCTCAAAGTAGTCTCTATCATCTTTTATGTACTTTTAAGAATGACACATTATAGTTAATCATCAAGTATATACAAGTGGATGTACACATATACAGTACACCAATTTTTAGCCATTGTCCCAGCAATGTGTGTGCATGTATACGTGTATGTGCTTGTGTATACACACACATATATATATATAAAAAAAATGAGAGGGGGGAGAAATTTTTGTCCTTCCCATAGAAAATTCTTTTTTTTTTTTTGAGACAGAGCCTCAAGCTGTCACCCTGGATAGAGTACTGTGGCATTACAGCTCACAGCAACCTCTAATTCCTGGGCTTAAGCGAGTCTTTTGCCTCCGCCTCCCAAGTAGCTGGAACTACAGGCACCCGCCACAACGCCTGGCCATTTTTTGGTTGCAGCCGTCATTGTTGTTTGGTGGGTCTGGGCTGGATTCGAACCCGCCAGCTCAGGTGTACATGGCTGGCGCCTTAGCGCATTGAGCCACAGGTGCCGAGCCTCATAGAAAATTCCTAAGAAGTCATAACATCTACTATTTAAGAACATGATGATACAGTAAAACAGGTTTTATAACCATGTTTTCAATTTATATATTTTTTTCTTTAATACAGTTATTTTGAAGCTTCCACATGGAAAGTAATTGATGAGATGTACGCCTAGAATTCTATTAACTGAAAATTTTACAGAGATGGTCTGTTTTTAAATCTCTTTGCTAATTGCCAAATTAGTGAACATCACATATACTTTAAGCCTTTTAGCTAGCTAAATATAAAGATTTTGAATCTGTATGTTGGATGAGGTCTGAGATTCTGAATTTCTCAGAAATTCCCAGGTGATGCTGATAATTGCTGGTCCTTGGCCTACTTGAATAGGAAGGCTTTAGACAGATAATCACCAGCTTTTCTGTAAGGGGCCAGATGGTAAATATTTTTTGCTTTATGGGCTACACAGTCTCTGTCACAACTCCTCAGCTCTGCCACTGCAGCACCAAAGTAGCTATAGATAATGTATGAAAGAATGAACAAGACTATTCCAAAACTTTATTGACAGAAACAGGTAACAGGGCAGGTGGGCCTTAGTTTGCCAACCCCTGCTTTAGAAAATTGATTTAAAATTAGATATTGCTTATAAAAGATTCCTAATTTTTGGCCAAAGTATTTATCTCCATATAGATAGATACAGATATAAAAGCCAAGGCATGAGGGAACATTCATCTGTTCAGATAGTTCCATTCTAACTAGTTGATTTTGTAGTCTTAAGGATAAGTAAGATACATTTCTAAAAGAATTGCTTTTTTTTTTTTTTGAGACAGAGCTTAAACTGTCTCCCTGGGTAGAGTGCTGTGGTGTCACAGCTCGCAGCAACCTCTAACTCCTAGGCTTAAGCGAGTCTCTTGCCTCAGCTTCCCAAGTAGCTGGGACTACAGGTACCTGCCACCACACCCGGCTACTTTTTGGTTGTAGTTTTATTTTTTATTAAATCATAGCTGTGTACATTAGTGCAATCAAGGGGTACAATGTGCTCGCTTCATATACAATCTGAAATGTTTTCATCAAACTGGTTAACATACCCTTCATGGCATTTTCTTAGTTATTGTATGAAGACATTTGTATTCTGCATTTAGTAAGTTT
>CAUYRH010171331.1:0-13253 GCA_963574655.1 Perodicticus potto | reverse complement strand
AAAGTTCTAAAATGATACTAATCCTCTTACTATCTGTTTCATTTTGAAAAAAAATATTTTTCATAAAAATATGTCATTTAAATTAAAAAAGTCATTTATATTGACATGTAATTGACTTATTATTGTTACTTTTAAATGAATTAATCAATTTTTAAAAGATTGTCCATTTTAATTTATAATGTAGCAAACATCAATGGATATAAACCACAAAAACAAAGGCTCTTTGAGGTCCTCAAAAACTTTTGAGTATAAAGTGGTCCTGAGACCAAAACAGTTCCTCTACCTTGTCATCTCTTTCCTTAAATATCAGTGACCTTCCATCATTCAAGACCCTTCACAGACAGGCCTAAAGCTTCTTTTCAAGTCTCATCTCCTGTCAGTCCGCTCATTCATGTGACTTGCTTTATTGTGTTATTTGTTTTATTGCAGTGGTCTGAACCAAACCTGCAATATCTCTGTAGAATTGGTTCTGATTCTCTGGAAAATGTTTACTAATACAGAAAAGGTGAAATATCAATACTATCAATATCTGTGTGATCTGAAATAAGTTATTTAACTTTCCATGGCATTAGCTTCCCCATATCTAAAATTGGATAACACTTACCTCCCTCAGGGCTTTGTGAGAATGAAATGAGAAATTCAGTGTAGAAGTGCCTAGCATAGGTCCCTTCCTTCTTCCATTGCCTAAATCTTTCTCTCAGCTACCAATCAGCATCCTAAATTTATCAATAATTTGAAAATGTAAGTTAAAATATTTCTAATTTGAATGAGAAATTCAAAGCCTTTCCTTCCCATTAACTAAGCCTCTATAACTTCTTGTTTTTCAGTCACATGGGCTTTGATGTATAGAATGACACTTTAGACCAGGGATAGGGAACCTAGGACCTACAAGGCCACATGTGTAGTCTTTTCACTGAATCCAAATTTTATAGAACTAATTATCTTATTTTTATCAATGCATTTTTGTTTGTATTTTATATTTTTATTTTTAAAATGAAGGTATTTAAAATACCAAAGAATCAAATTTCAATGGAATAATCCTCCCAAATTGGCCAACACAATAAGAACATTAGAGCTAAATCGGTGGCTGCTATGCTCATGACTTAGTGCTAACTCCCCCATGCCACTACTGAGTTTATGGGAGTCAAGTACACCAGTCTGTTATCAGATTTGACAGTGGTGCACTGTTTCTGTTTCGAGTGGAATTTGTGAATAGTTGCACAGCTAGACAGTAGCTTTTAATTCTGCCTGCTGAGCAGCTCATTATGTCACACACACAAAAAAACAAACAAAACAAACAAAAAAAAAAACAAGAGACTGCTGAATGAAGAAAACATATTATTAAATGAGGATTGGGAATTGCAATATTATCTTGTTTCCAGTAAATATAAGAAGACTTTGCTTACTTTGTGATACTGCAATATCAACATTAAAGAAATTCAATGTTCATCAGCATTATAACACTCATAAGTATCACAAATATTTTAAATTAGAGGGACAAGTGCAAAAGATTTTTGAAGAAATTAAAAGATGAAAAGCAAAGAAAATTCTTTCAAGCAGCAAACAGACCTGGAAATAATGCCACTGAAGCAACTTATAAAGTAAAGTATATTTAGGGAAAGGGGAAGCCATTCAATGATGTAAAAATTGTGAAAGAATACATTGTTGATGTTGTAGGATACTTATACTGCAATGATGTTTCAAACAACTGTTGGGCAGAATGAATTATCCTTCAAATTAACAGAACAACTTCATATAATACTTCAAAAGAAAAATACATATCATTCAATCACTTTGAATAAATTAATTGATCTTCCTGACTCAGTACAGTTTTTATACTTCATTCAGGTCATAGCAGAAGGTTTTCTTTGCTATGAAGAGTTACTCCTTTGGACACTCTTGTGAACAAAACATGGGGAATAGATACCTTCAAAAACTTTCAAGATACATGTTGTGAAGTTAGACTGCATTTGGTAAATTTAGCGAGTATATGTACTGACAGTGCACTTTCCATGATAGGAAAACATAAAGAGTTGATTGCACAATTTAAAAACATTTATTAACAGATCCAGATATATCTTGAATCAGCAAAATCCCTGTGCTAAAACTACTATTTTAAGTGACGCTTTGCAACAAATTGTATGTATTGTTACCAATATCTGTGCAACTGCAACACAGCATTGTCAATTTCATAACATGCTAAAGTTTAGCAATGTTTTCTTTTTTTCTTTTTATACAGAGTCTCAAACTGTTACCCTGGGTAGAGTACAGTGACATTATAGCTCACAGCAACCTCCAACTCTTGGGCTCAAATGCTCCTTTTGCCTCAGTTTTTCTGTTTTTAGTAGAGACAGAGTCTCACTTTTGCTCAGGCTGGTCTGAAACTCGTGAACTCAAGCTATCCACCTGCCTTGGCCTCCAAGAGTGCTAGGATTACAGCCATGAGCCACTGCACCCAGCCAACAATGATGTTTTCAGTATGGATTTGCCTAATCATTTTTAAGTGTATTGGTTATCACAGGGACAAGTGTTAGCCAAAAATTTATCTCTGAGAGAACAGATAGTTAAATATTATGAAGAAAATAATCAACCAAGTGAATTATTAAAAGAACATTTCTATAGGAATGTAGCATTTCTGTGTGAAATAATATTACATCAAAACAACTTGAATACTTATTTCCTAGGTAAAACTAAGTCTATACAGGATATGTGGCAAAAACAATCCAAGCATTCTCAAAAAGGCTATTTCTTTTTAAAATAATTCTTTTTCAAAAGGAAATTTGGGGTGAACATTTTCCTCAGTTAACAAAGGTCATCAATGAACATAGCATCCAGAGAATCATTTAAAGAATACTCAACTGTTAATACACCTATTAATGAAAGAATACAATTAAAGGTTCACTGACTTTGAGAATCATGACTTAACACTCAAATTAACATTTTGGCCTCAGCTAGGTGATATTACTGAAGTACTTAAAGAACTACAAATGGAATTGATCAAGTACTCAGTAGATGACATTTTAAAGTCATTGCAAGATCCACCTGAAATATGGAAAAATGCAGGAGTCTACCCACGCCTTCAGCAACATACCAGAAAAATGCTTTCTTCCTTTGCAACCACTTATGCCTGTGAATTTACATTCTACCTAACCCAACTCAAAATACCTTTAAGGACACAAATGATTGATACTTATCTAGATGATCAACTGAATCTAGACCTCCATGTTGCAACCAAATATTCAAATGGTTTCCAACAAATTGCAGAAAAAACAAAGTCATTAGTTTAGTTAATTTTATTTTTTTTAAATTAAATCATAACTGTGTACATTAATGCACTTATGGGATACAATGTGCTAATTCGATATACCACGTGGAAAGCTTACAACAAACTTGTTAATATAACCATCAGCTCACTTACTTATCTCTACTCTTAATAGTTTTAAAATGTACCATTGCATTATGCACAATAGATGAGGTCCCACCAAACACCCTTCCTCCTCCTGGCCTCCCCCTACCTCTTCCCACTTTCTTTCTGGACTATACTTTCATACCATTCATTTGAAAGTGTAGGTGTAGGTGATTATATATTGGTTTCATAATAGTATTGAGTACAGTGGACAGTTTTTATTCCATTCTTGAGTTACTTTACTACAAAGAATATGTTCCAGCTCCCTCCAGGTAAACATAAAAGATGTGAAGTCTCCATCTTTTTTTTATGGCTGCGTAATGCGGCTGCCTATTACATGCTATACATATAACACAATTTTTTAATCCATTCATGAGTTGATGGGCACTTGGGCTGCATCCATGACTTCTCAATTATGAATTGGGCTGCATTGAACATTCTGGTGGAAATGTCTTTGTTGCAAAATGATTTTTGATCATCTGGGTATATACCTAGTAGAGGAATTGCAGGATCGAATGTCATATCCACTTTTAGTTCCTTGAGTATTGTCCAAACTTCTTTCCAAGAAGGTCATATTAGCTTGCATTCCCACCAAAAGTGTAGAAGTTGTCCCTTCTCTCTACATCCACGCCAACATCTGAGTTTGGAGATTTTGTGATGGGGGCTAATCTTACTAGAGTTAGATGATATCTTAAAGTAGTTTTGATTTGAATTTCTTTGATGGTTAAAGATGATGAAGATTTTTTCATGTGTATGTAGGCCATGTACCTGTCTTCTTCAGAGAAGCTTCTGTTCAAATCTCTTGCCCACAAGGAAATGGGGTTATTTATTCTTTTCTTATTGATTAGTTTGAATTCTCTATGGATTCTAGTTATGAGAACCTTGTCAGAAACATAACCAGCAAAAATCTTCTCTCATTCTGAAGTCCGTCTGCTTGCTTTACTTACTGTGCTCTTGGCTGTGCAGAAGTGTTTTAGTTTGATCAGATCCCAATAATATATATGTAGTGTTGCTTCAATTGCCAGGGGATGGTCCTCCTCATAAAAAAAACTCTCCTTTCTCCTAGGAGAAAGATCACTCCTATGACAATTTCTTCAAGCATTTTCCCTGCACTCTCTTCTAGTATTTTATAGTTTCCTGTCTGAAGTTTAAATCTTTTCTCCAGTGAGAATCAATTTTTGTTAATGGTGAAAGGTGAGAGTCCAATTTCAGTTTTCTACAGGTCGTCAGCAAGTTTACACAGCACCATTTGTTAAATAGGGAATCTTTACCTCAATTGATGCTTTTGATAGGTTTATCATAGATCAAATGATGATAAGTGGCTGGGTTCATCTCTTGGTTCTTTATTCTGTTCCATACATTTACCTCTCTGTTTTTGTGCCAGTACCATGCTGTTTTGATCACTATAGATTTATGTTATAGCCTGAAGTCTGGTAACGTGAGTGCTCCTGATTTATTTTTATTTCTGAGTAATGTCTTGGCTATTTGAGGTTTTTCCTGATTCCATATAAAACAAAGTACTAGTTTTTGAAGCTCTTTAAAGTACGACAATGGTGCTTTAATAGGGATTGCATTAATTGCTTTAGGTAGTATGGACATTTTAACAGTGTTGATTCTTCCCAGCCATGGGGACCTTTGTTAACATCTTCTGCTATTTCCTTTCTCAGAGTTTCACAACTCTCTTTATAAAGATCTTTCATGTCCTTTGTTAGGTAAATTCCAGATATTTCATCTTATTTGGCACTACTGTAAAAGGAATAGAGTCCTTGACTGTATTTTCAGCTTGACTATTGTTGGTATATATAAAAGCTACTGGTTTGTAAGCATTGATTTTGTATCTTAAACAGATTGACCTGGACAGTACAATCACTGATCAATAAGGAGATCAAAGGGTCTCCAGTATCCGGATAGTGGAAATCCACAGGCAGTTCCAACCAGTATACACAAGGAGATGGAGCCTGGTCCCTTCTGGTAGACAACCAATTCAGGAAAGATCATTAACCACAGTCAGGATAAAGGCCTCAGCACTTCCACCCTTGTAAGTCCGAACTGGGCATCAGTTTACCTGCCCTTGAAAGTCCAAACCTGTCATGAGCCGCCAGCCCTTGAAAGTCCAAACCCAGGACCGGCGGCTTCACCCTTGAAAGTAAACCCAGTGCCAGTGACTCCTCCCTTTAAATTCCAAACCAGTTTCAATGTTCAGTCCTCGAAAGTTCAAACAGGATATCAGCAGCCAGCCCTTGAAAGTCGCAACCAGGCAACAGCAGCTCCATCCTTGAAAGTCCCTACTTGGTGCTCGCAGCTCCACCCTTGAAGTTCTGAACCTTGTGCCAGTGCCCAGCTCTTGAAAGTACAAACTGGGCGCCCGTGGCTCCGCCCTTAAACATCCAAACAGGTGTCAGCCCCCCTGCCCGGTAATGTCCCAACTCCACCCTTGGAACTCCTAATGGAAGTGAGTTCACCTGCCTAGGATAGTCTTAACCTGGTGTCAGAGGCTCTGTCCTTGAAGGTCCCAATGCGGTCAGCCTGCCACTCACAGCACAGTATCAGGAGGTGTTTCTCTCTCCCAAGGTCCCTCTCTTCCTGTGCGCCCTGACTCCACTTGAGTCACTGTTTCTGCGCTTCTATCCATACAAAGCCCAGATCTCCTAAGGAATGGTCACACACTTTGGGCTCTGCAGGGGTAGAACTTCAGAACACCAGGCAAGGGGAGAAGTGTGTACTGAGAGTTTAGTATTGTGGGGAGAGTATTTGTTCCGTTTTATGTTGTGCAGGATGATCTCTAGGCTCACAGGTGGGATCTCTCTGGGGGAATACTCCCAGTATTTTGTGGCTCTCACCCATGGGGTAAAATGAGAGTTCTTTTGTCCCCTTCTGGCTTGCAGAGAGTCTACAGCGAGCCTCCTGCTTGGGGGAGGGGGGTCTCCCATTCTCCTGGGGCTGGGCTTTGTATCTGGAATTTCTTCACTAGGATCCTCTTTCTTAGAGTCGCAGGTTGCCCCAGCTGGAGATGATGTGTACTTGTCTATTTTCTTTCCTCTCTCAGCTTCCCTCCTTCAGTTTCAGAGACCAAATCTGTCCAGAGTCTCTCCTTCTGGTCAGGAGCTTCTGGCTAAAGTTGCCTCTCCTAGGCCATCTTCCTCCCCATCAAGTTTAGTTAACTTTAAAATTAATGAACAGTTTTCTTTTTCTGAAACTAAATGCACAGTAGTTAGAATTTTACAAAACAATTAAATATACTTAAAATGTACATTGAAGTTTCTTGAATGTGGTCTTATTTGATTACAGCTAAATTCATGCAGCCTTCCAACATGAAAGGGTTCCCATCCCTGCTTTAGGCCTAAGATGGAACTGAGGCACAATCAGTAATGCCTGAGTTAGTCCCATAATTATTTCACCTTGCTTGCTCTTCTGGGAATTTCCCCAAACCAGCGAATACAGTTGTGTTGGGCATATTTGGGTGTGCCTCTCAAATTTCAATCAGAGATGTAGTTACTATAATTCATTGACAGCTGGCCATAAAATAACTTGGGCAAGGAGTGCTTTTTCCAAATCACACAAAGGTTCCCTATAGGCTAGAGGCCCTGTACCTTCCCATTCCAACCCTGCTTCAGGCACCAGGATTTCCCCTATTTACCCTGTGCTGTGGTTTGAATGTGTCTCTCTAAAAGCTTGTGTAGGAAACTTAACCCCCAATACAACAATGTTGGGAGGTAAAGACTAATGGGAGTTATTTAGGTCATGAGGGTTTCACCTTCATGAATGAATTAATGCTGATTATAAAAGGGCTTGAGCCTGTTAGTTCAGTCTCTTGCTCTCCCTCACCCTCTCTTGCCCTTCCACTTTCCATCCTTGAAATGACACAGAAAAAAGATCCTCACATGAGACTTGCCAGCCTATAGAACTGAGGGCCAACAGATTTATGTTCATTATACATTACTCAGTTTCAGATATTCTGTCACAGCAATGCAAAACCCAGTAAGAAACCCCCTTGCTCTACCTCTAGCACCACAGCACTCCTAATGAAAAGTTTCTTGCCCAAACACCAGTTTGATACTGAGTTTGGGGGTCTTTGAATATTAGAAGTTTTCAGTACAAAAAAATGTGCCATCTTTATATAAGCTGAAGAATCCCACAGGCCTCCATTCCTATTTTGCCTTTCACTCTTTACTCACTATGTGGCACTGGGTTAAGTCATCTTTCTGGATTTCAGTCTCTTTATCTGTAAAAAGATACTAAAATGAGGTAGTTGGGGAGTGGTGGAACAAGATGGTGGACTAGAGACATTTCCTTGCTGGCTACTCATGGTGAGAAAGGCGAAAGTGGATGTCAGCCATCTCTGGCTGGGGGAATCAGCACAGAAACATTATTCCAGGGGCACAGTGAAGCAGCAGGAGACTTCAGGATCCCATAAGGAGCTCTGGAACAGAGGAAAACCAACACAGAAGGCAGGGGCTTGGTGCAGGCAGAGGCCAGCCAGTCAGCCGGCTCTCCCATGGAGGTCTAGATATGGAAAAAGGATCTCCTGCAGTATTTTGATTTTGAACTGGGCTGCTTGCTGGAGTAGCAAGTAGACTTGAACAGCATATGGCAGCCAAGGTTGAATACCAGGTAGGGTCATTCTCCAAATGGCTTGGCTGCTGGTGGGATGTCACCATTGTGGGAAGACCATACTTGTAGGAGGAACAGTCCATGGGGTCCTAGTGCACGGCCAGCTCTAGTATGCCTGTGGACCTTGAGTGGCCATCCTTGAGGTGAGCTGAGTTGCCCCCACATCCCCAGGAGGGAAGCCTTTTCATGACTGTCTGACGGGTCTCTTGAGAAGTCTTGTGAGAGCTTTTGGACCTGGGTCCCACAGGGACTGAATGCTGATGAAGCAAAGTGTCCTGAAGTGAGGACAAAGAAGTCAGGAAGACAGTCTCCTTTGCAACTAGAGAACGGATTCTGACCACCATCATATACATCTCCCATTTACCTCACATCTTGATGGCTCTAAGAACAGTAGGATGGTGCCTGCTAATATCATGGGACCAATATGGGAATAAATAAGGAAACAGAAGCCAGAGGAATAATCCCAGGGCCTACAAGACTAATAAAAAGTCAGTTCTCACAGGCTGGACAAGGACTGGGAAAGGGCAGGCATAAAGAAGCCCATTGCATATCTCCGTTCTTCAGTATCAGGAAAGGCCTCTTTTGCAGTTTTACTTCCAGATGCCTTTCTGCGACGTCCTAAGCGCCTAGGTATGTTGAGGGCCTGTGTATTCAAGCTTTATAGAGGTCCATAGGAATTACAGTACTTGAATGCATATCAGAATAGGGAGATCTGGAAGAGGCTTCAAGATGGCTGGCTAGAGGCACTGGACACCAGCCTCCTTCACAAAGAATAAATGAAATAGCAGAGAGTAGATAATTATACTTTGAATACAACATGAAGAGAGAACCCTGGAATTTGGCAGAGAAGTAACAGGAAACACCTGAAGCACCAAAGGAGAGAACAGTGAGGCAAATAGCCTAGAGCTCCAGTACAAGGAAAGGGTAAGTGACAGATCCTCAGTGGTTCACATTCCTACTGCAGGCTCCTGGAACCCTAGCCACAGGAGAGCCACTCAACACTTGCAGGACCTGACACTGAAATAAGGAGCTTCCTGGAGACCTTTTGACAGTGTTGCTCCAGAGAGAGAGAGCACAAACTGGGTTCCACACACCTCTAGTCCCAGGTACCTACAGAAGGACACTATTTTGAGAGCCCCAAACCCACCAGACTGCATCCTGCCCTAGGACCCCAAAGCCCCTGTATCTTTACATCTCTAAAGCCCCACTGACATTCTCCTGCATCCACCCAGAAGGCTGCAGTTCCACAACCTGGGTTGGACCCTATAGTGCAGTAGGGTCCCTAGCAATATAACCTACACAGTGTCCTATGGGCAAAGGGTAGTTTGCTCCCTTACCTCTGCACCCCAACCAAAGGGAGCCAAAGCACATCCCCTACCCTCCCACCCCACCCCCAAAACGGGCCTGCCTGTGCCTGCACTAATGGCAAGCAATCTTGCCCCACCTCCACCAGCAGCTGAAGCACAGCACTTTTGCACATGCCTCCAGGATAGCCAGGGGTGAAGCATGCTGCATGGGGTACTACCATAGACAGCAACCCATCAGCAGAGTGTACACTGAGGACAGACTTTCTCTGCCCACTGCCTCTGTTGCAGCCTCCACCTAAGCACACTGCAGGACCTGGGAATTTCCCCACTCTGCTCACTAAAGCCTATTTCCTACTGTGGTTAGGGTGGGAAGGTCTGAGGACAGGTCTTCTCTGGTCTGAAAACCCAGCCCCAGTGCCTGAGTATGCCATATAGGGACCTGGAGATTGCCCTGCCCTATTGGTCACCCCAGGTACACAGGCCCAGGGATCACTTCACTCCATCTACCACTGCTGGCATATGAGCATGGATCTGAAGGCCTGAGGGTAGCTCCACCCAGCCTGCTGTCACCACCAGTCCTGGTACCTGTCAACCTGAGAACTGACCTGCTTAACTTATTGCAGCCACCCTTAACACCTAGAAGGCCAAGGGACCTGTCTGCCATTATTATTGCCATTGCCTACACCACACATGCTATTTGGGGTCCAAGGACTTACCCACCTTGGCCCACAGATGCCACTACTGGCACCCAAGCAAACTGAGAGGAGGCCCAAGGATCAAAGCACACTTGACCCACTACTGCCAGCCACCACTGGGACCAAGGACTTGCCCTCCCAGCATCTCTATTCCCAGCAAAAACACACCATGGCTTTCCATAACCATATAGCCTAAGCCACTGAGGAAATCACAGACACCAGTGATGGTGTTTACAGCCAAAGAAATCATAGGGAGAGTATGTTGCTGCACACAAAACAGACCCAGAATCAAAGCTAAAGTACCCTATCTGACTAACACCATAAACGTATCTTTAGGAAAGTCTTCCCCTACAAAAGCCAATCCAAAAGACTGTAAGAAGCAACTAGCACCTTTACTTTGCACCCCATTGGCTCTATGAAACTCATCGAGTGTCTACATTTAGTAGAACCCTTCAGGAAGCTCAACTGTGTTGACTTGTGCTGCCAGAATATCAGGACCCCAAGGGCAAGTGTGGAGTATCAAAGATTCCAGGAATTTTGAATCAACTTGGCTTTAACCTCCTCTTTAAGAGCATTTTCCCAGGTGAATAGGTAAGGAAATGGTCTGGATTTAGATCACGAACTCACCATTTCCTGACTGTAGGAACTTGGGCAAATTATATAACATTCTGTGCCTAAGGTTGTTTACTTATAAAATGAAGCTAATATCAGTAATTACTTCAAAGAAATGTTATTAGGAAAAATTCAGTAAACCCATGAAAAGCAATTAGAAACACAATTGACAGGAAGTAGACACTATGTAAGTATTAACTCTTATGGCCAAGAGACACAGAAATAGAAAGTACACTTTTCATCTTGGGCCTTTGGGAAAACTGATTTAGGCTGTCTCCCCAGGACCTGGGTAGAATGATACTCGTTAACAAACAAGTCATTAGCACCAAGGTGCCACCTAAGAATACCATCTTTGGCCAAATAGCCTCCCTTGCACTTGTGCTACCATTTCCTTTGATGTGCTATCCAATCATCTCTTTATGTACTTGAAAGATGGGAGAGATTGAACAACCCTAAACTTTCTAACTACCCACATAGGTGGCATGTGGATGGTCATTTTATTCTTCCCCTGGAGTAAGGTGTTCACAACCATGTGTCTTCATACTGAAAGGTAGGGGTTCTGTAGGCAGCTACGTCATGCATGTTGTAAGCAGCTGTTATAGTCCCCAATTAGATCCCACATCCTAATACCCAGACTGTGATTACATGGCAAAGAGATACCAACTACGTGATTAAAGTTATCATTGACTTTAAGATAGGGAGACTATCCTGGATTATTCCTCTGGGAATAATAAAATCATCCCAAAGAAGGGAGTACCCCTTAATAGCAGAAGCAGAAGTCAGAGAGGTGTGGGAGAAGAGCAGCAAAGGGATTTGACACACTTTTGTTGGCTTAAAGATGGAGGCGGCTGTATGTCTAAAAAACAGAGACCTCAGTTCCACAACTAGTGAGCTTGGAAGAGAATGCTGAGCCACAGATGACAACCACAGTCCTGGCTAATACCCTGCTTTTTTTTTTTTTTTTTTGGTGTTGTTGTTTGTTTGTTTCTTTTATTAAGTCATATACACATAGATCACGAATACATTTATGCATATGTGGGGTACAATGTGTTTTTTTTTTATATAATCTGATGTGCTTACATCAAACCAATCAACATAGCTTTTGCCTCATTTGTTGATTATTGTATTAAGACATTTATGTTCTACATGTGAGAGATTTGACTTGTACCCTTGCGATATGCTTCATAGGTGTGGTCCCATCATTTACCCTCCCTCTATCAAATCTCCCCCCTACCCTCCACTCCATTTCTCTCCTTCATCCTGGGCTATAGTTGTGTTCCATCTTTCATAAGAAAGTGTGAGTAAAGGTAAGTTGGTTTCATAAAAGTACTGAGTACACTGGATACGTTTTCCTCCATTCTTAGGATTTTTTACTCAGGAGTATATGTTCTAGGTCCCTCCTTGTAAACATAAAAGAGGTAAAGTCTTCATGTTTGTTAAGACTGCATAATATTCCATGGTATACATATACCACAATTTATTAATCCATTCATGGGTCAATGGGCACTTGGGCTTCTTCCATGACTTGGCTATTATGAATTGAGCTTCAATGAATAATCTGGTGCAAATATCTTTTTTGCAAAGTGATTTTTGGTCTTTTGGATATACTCCCAGTAGAGGAATTGCAGGATCCAATGGCAGGTCAATTTTTAGGTCCCTGAGTGTTCTCCCTACTTCTTTCCAAAAGGAACATATTAGTTTGCATTCCCACCAGCAGTGGACAAGTGTTCCCTTTTCTCCATATCCACACCAACATCTGTTTTGGGATTGTTATGTAGGCTACTCTTACTGGAGTTAGATGGTATCTCAAAGTGGTTTTGATTTGCATTTCTCTGATGATTAAAGATGATGAGCCTTTTTCATGTGTCTGTGGACCATGCCCCTGTCTTCTTCAGAGAAGGTTCTGTTTGGGTCTCTTGCCCATAATGAAATGGGATCACTTGTTTTTTTCTTATTAATAAGTTTGAGTTCTCGGGCGGCGCCTGTAGCTCAAAGGATAGGGCGCCGGCCCCATATGCTGGAGGTGGAGGGTTCAAACCCAGCCCCAGCTAAAAACTGCCAAAAAAAAAAAAAAAACAAATAATAAGTTTGAGTTCTCTGTGGATTCTGGTTATCAGACCTTTGTCAGAAATGTAACCTGCAAATATCCTCTTCCATTCTGAGGGCAGTCTATTTGCTTTACATACTGTGTTCTTGGCAGTGCAAAAGCTTTTTAGTTTGATCAGATCACAGTAATGTATTTTTGGTATTGTTTCAATTGCCCTGGGGGTCCTCCTCATAAAGTTTTCTCCCAGTCCAATTTCTTCAAGTGTTTCCCCTGCACTCTTTCCAAGAATCTTTATGGTTTCATGTCTTAGGTTTAAGTCTTTTATTCAGTGAGAGTCAATTTTTGTTGGAGGTGAAAAGTGTGGGTCCAGTTTCAGTCTTCTACAAGTTATCAGTGAATTCACCCAGCACCATTTGTTAAATAGGGAGTCTTTCCCCCAATTTAAGTTTTTGATAGGCTTATCGAAGATCAAATGCCATAAGTGTCTGAATTCATCTCTTCGTTCTCAATTCTGTTCCATACATCTACCTCTCTATCTTTGTGCCAATACCATGCTGTTTTGATCATTATAAATT
>CAUYRH010171328.1:0-11867 GCA_963574655.1 Perodicticus potto | reverse complement strand
ATTGTGATGAATGAGTTTTTTTTTTTTTAATGTGTAGCTATAATCTATTCACTAGGATTTTGTTGAGAATGTTTGCATCTATATTCATTAGTTAAATTCATCTGAAGTTCTCCTTTTTAGTTGGGTCTTTTCCTGGTTTTGTTATCAGGGTGATGTTTGCTTCATAGAACATGTTGGGGGAAGATTTCTTCTTTCTTAAATTTTTAGAATAATTTCTGCAATATGGCCATAAGCTTTTCTTTGAAAATTTGGTATAATTCTGGTGTGAAGCCATCTGGACCAGGGCATTTTTTTGTTGGGAGATTTTTTATTGTTTCCTTAATCTTGAAGTGCTTGAAATTGTTCTTTTGAAGAGATCTGTTTCTTCTTGATTAAGTCTAGGGAGTGGATGTGATTCCAGGTATTGATCCAGTTCCTCCACATTGTCGAATTTCTGGGCATAGATTTTCTTGTAGTATTCAGAGATGATCTCTTGTATCTCTGTGGCATCAGCCATTGACTCTTCCCAGTCATGAGCTTGGTATGTTTTTCCATTTGTTAACATCTTCTTTTCTCAGTTTCATACTTCTCTATATAGAGATCTTTCATATCCTTTGTTAGGTAAACTCCCAGATATTTCATCTTTGGCACTATTGGAAAAGGAAAAGAGTCCTTGACTGTTTTTCAAGTTAGCTATAGTTGGCTTATATAGAAGCTACTGACTTGTAAGTATTGATTTTGTATCCTGAGATGCTACTGTATTCCTTGATCACTTCTAAGAGTTTTGAAGTTGAGTCCCTGGGATTTTCAAGTATAGGATCATGTCATTAGTGAAGAATGAGAGTTTGATCTCCTCTGACCCTATTTGGATCCTTGATTGCCTTCTCTTGCCTGATTGCATTGACTAAGACTTCCATTACTATGTTGAATAGCAGTGGAGACAGTGGGCATCTTTACCTCATTCCTGATCTGAGTGGAAATGTTTTCAATTTTATACCATTCTATATGATATTGGCTGTGGGTTTGCTGTAGATGGCCTCTATCAGTGTAATAAATATTCCTTCTATGCCTATTTTCTTAAGTGTTCTGATCATGAAAGGATGCTGGATATTATCAAAGGCTTTTTCTGCATCAATTGAGAGAATCATATGGTCTTAGTTTTTTTTTTTATTTTATTGATGCAATGCATTATATTTATAGATTTGCAAATATTCAACCAACCTTGTAACCCTGGAATCAAACCAATTTGATCATGGTTTATAATTTTTTTGTTGTAGAATTCTGTTTGCTAAGATCTTATTGAATATTTTTGCATAAATATTCATTAATGGTATTGATCTATAATTTTCTTTCTTTGTTGGATCCTTTCCTGGTTTGTGAATTGGGGTGATATTTGCTTCATAGAATGTGTTGGGAAGTATTCCTTCTTTTTCTATGCTTTGGAAAACATTGTATAATATAGGTACTAGTTCCTCTTGAAAGGTTTGATAGAATTTGGATGTGAAGCCATCTTTGGATGTGAAGACTTTTCTTTCTTGGGAGATTTTGTATTGTTGATGCTTTTTCAGTCTATTAAAGATTTCTAATTCTTTCTGCTTGAGTCTAGGAAGTTGGTGTGCTTCCAGATATTGGTCCATTTCATTCAGATTTTCGAATTTCTAGGAATAGAGATTTTTGTAGTAATCATTGGGGATTTTTTGAATTTCTGGAATGTCTGTTGTTATTTTTCCTTTATCATTTCTAATAAACGATATTAGAGATTTTACTTTTCTATTTCTGGTTAGGTTGACCAAAGGTTTATCAATTTTGTTAATCTTTTCAAAAAACCAACTTTTTGCTTCACTGATCTTCTGAATGATTCTTTTGTTTTCAATTTCATTTAATTCTACCCTAATTTTGGTTATTTCTTTTGTTTTGCTAGGCTTGGGGCTGGAATCATCTTCCTTTCCAGTTGCTTGAGATGATCCATTAAGTTGTTGGCTTCCTCTATTTCTGTTTTCTTGATGAAGACTTCCAATGCTATCAATTTCCATCTTAGGACTGCCTTTGAAGTATCCCACAAGTTTTGATAATTTGTGTCTTCATTATCATTTTGTTCCAAAAATTTGGTGATTTCCTTCTTAATCTTGTCTTTGACCCAGGCTAAGATTCAGCCTAAGATTATTTAGTTTCCATGACTTTGTTTGAATATGAATATTCTTGTTGCTATTGAGTTCAACTTTTATTCCATGGTGGTCCAAGAAGATATAGGGAATAATTTATACACTTTTAAATTTTATGAGGTTAGACTTGTGTCCCAGAATATGATCTATTTTGGAGGATGACACATGGGCTGATGAGAAGAATGTATATTCAGTTTTATTAGGTTGAAATGTTCTGTAGAAGTCTGTACAGTCCATTTGTACTAGGCTCAGGTTTAAGTCTAATATTTCTTTATTTAGTTTCTTCTTGGAGGATCTATCCAAAATGGTCAAAGGGGTATTAAAATCTCCAACTATTATAGTGCAGGAAGATATCAAGTTGTTCATATCCATTAGGGTCTGCTCTATAAATTGAGGAGCATTCTGGTAGAGTGCATAAATGTTAATCATCAAAATCTCTTCATGTTGGGTGTTTCCCTTGACAAATTTGTAGTGACCTTCCTTGTCTTTCTTTATCTTTGTTGATTTAAAGCCAATTGTATCTGCTACTAAAATTGCAACCCCTGCTTTTTTCTGATTTCCATTTGCCTGTATTATACAAGTCCATCCCTTTGCCCTGAGTCTATTTTTATCCTTAGGGTAAGGTGAGATTCTTGTATATAACAGATATGGTCTGAGTTTATGTATTCACTCATCCAGCCTGTGCCTCTTTAGAGGACAATTTAAACCATTCACATTAATTGAGAGAATTGATAAGCCTGGTTGTGTTTTGGGTGTCATGATTTTCAGATGTTCAGTGGACATTTTTAATCCTTTTGCCACTGTGGAAGTTGGGTTTTATTCAAGAATTTCTGAATGAGTTTATTTTGGAGGTAGAGCAATGTGTTGGTCATTGTGGAGAATGGGTCTGAGAATATAACTGGAGAGCTGATTTAGTTATGGCAAATTTCTTCAACATGTCTATGTCAGTAAAGTATTTGATTTTCCATCATGAATGAAACTCATTTTAGCTGGATAGAGGATCCTAGGCTGGAAGTTGTTTTCTTTTAGGAGATCGAAGGTTGATGACCATCTTCTTCTGCCTTGAAATGTTTCAGCGGAGAGATTCTGATACTTCTCCCTTTGTAGGTGATGCTTTTCTTACGTCTGGCTGCTTGCAGAATTTTCTCCTTCGTTTTAACTTTGGCAAAGTTAATCACAGTGTGTCTAGGAGATGCTTTATTTGGATTCAGTCTTGCTGGGGTTCTGAAACTGTCTGCTATCTGAAGTTCTGTATCTCTTGCAATGCTTGGGAAATTCTCCTGCAAAATCTCTTGGAGTAGAGCATCTGTACCTTTAGAATCATCCTCTTGTCCTTTGGGAATTCCAATGAGAAAAATGTTTGATCATTGGAGTGATCCCACAACTCTCTCAGGTAATGATCAGTTTCTGCTCTCCATTTGTCTGCCTCTTTGAGTGTTTGGGAACGTTCAAAAGCTTTGTCTTCAGTTTCAGAGATCCTTTCTTCTCCCTGGTCAACTTGATTACTGAGGGAATCTACTATATTTGGAGCTCCTCAACTAACTTTTTCATTTCCTTGAGCTCAGTTATCTCTTTTCTTATTATGTCCATATGTCCATATCTTTGGTGACTTGGGCTTTGAATTCACTAATTTCTTGAGAAAACTTTAGAACTACTCTTTGGAATTCAGTTTCTATCTTTTCTTCCATTCTATTTATCTTATCTGTAATCCATACTCTGAATTCGATTTCTGACATTGATGCCATTTGTCTATGCATGCCATCTTCAGTTGTATCTCCTTTGTCATTTCCTGGGGAAGGGTTGATCTACTCTGGTTATTCATGTTGCCAGAGTTCTTTTGGGTCTGCACCATGTTTATTTTCCACCATTTGGTTTTTAGAACTGATAGGGTGAGATTGAATTGGTGACCCAGGTATTAGAGATAGCCCCTTACCAAAGTGCTAGGTTTTATAATTGTGGCTTATCTCCTACAACCTTACAAAGGCCCCTTTCAGAGTTTTGGCCAGAGACTCTGAGGGCCTACTTGATGAGATAGCACAAGCTACCTGTGTTTTGATATCAGCCAATCTCTACCCTATCCTAAGAAACCACAGTATTAGGTTTAAATCTCGACTGTGAAGAGATACAAACAGCTGCAGTGCCCAGCCCCCACACTTCAGTTCTTTTCTTTCTTTTCTTCTTTTTTTTTTTTTTTTTTTTAGAGACAGAGTCTCACTTTATCGCCCTTGGTAGAGTGCTGTGGCATCACACAGCTCACAGCAACCTCCAACTCTTGAGCTTAGGCAATTCTCTTGCCTCAGCCTCCCGAGTAGCTGGGACTATAGGCACCCATCACAACACCCAGCTATTCAGTTCTTTTCTGCTACAGAACTTTGAAGGTCAACCTCAGAATGCCCCTGAGTGGACAGCCCCAGACACAGGTTCCAATTAAACTGTCCCAGGCAATGTAAACCCTTCTCAACAGAGAGGGATACAAGGGTCTCCAATAGCACAGTTCGGGCCAGGAATCCACCCTTCTGCCCACCAGACCCAGTCCACACTATTTTCCACTTCTCTGCTCACAGGCCCAGTTGGAGCCAGAGGCCACACTCCCACCCACTGTTCTGAGTCCAAACACAGCTAGCCTTTGCTTGCCAGACCAGTTGGAGTCAGGGGACCATGCCCTTGCCTGCCAGTCTTAGTCCACTACATGGCAAGCCTCTGTTCACAGGCTCTGTCAGAGTCAGGGCACTGCACTCCACCCACAGGTTTCAGTTCATACCCGGTAAGCCTCTGCTTACCAGCCCCACTGGAGACAGGGGAGCATGCCCTAGCCCTCAGGTCTTGGTTCACATTCAGTAAGCCACTGCTTGAAGGTTTTGTTGGAATCTGGGGGCCACACCCTTGCTCTCAGGTCTCAGTCCACACCTAGCAAGCCTCTGCTCACAGGCCCAACAGGGGCTGGGGACCAGCCATGTCTGCTGAACTCAGTCCACAAGGGCAACCTCTCTCTCACTGTGGGTGCCATCAGAGCTAGGGATTCTGCACCCCGTTCCACCAGACACAGCCCGAACCGAGGGTTAACACCACCACTGGCCGGGCATAGTCATAACCAGGGGACCATTCCTTCTCCCGCCAAGTGTCCCTTTCTTCCCACACCCTCTTTCTTCCCTGTTAGTCACAGATTCCTTCCTGATGGTTGGCAGTCCACATTATGCCCAGATCTCTCAGGACAAGACCAAACACTCTGTGCTCTGCAGGGGGCAGAACTTCCAACCGCCATGTGAGAGGGGAAGGGTGGCTTGGGAGTTTGGACTCGTGGGGGAAAATATGTGTTCAATTTTATGCCTGGTAGGGTGGTGTCTAGGTTCATAAGTGGCACCTCCCTGGAGAAAGAGACCTGGAGTTTAGCAGCTCTCTCCAGCGAGGTAAAATTAGAGGTCTTTTTTTCCCTGTTCGTTCACAGATAGCCTGTGGCAGGCCTTCTGCTTGGGGAAGGCGTCTCCTGTCCTCTAGTCAATAGGCTTTGCACCTGTAATTTGTTTTCTTGAATGCTCTTCCTTGGAGTTAACAGCTTGCTGAACTTCTTTATTGGCTCAGCTCCCCACTTTTGGCTTCATAGAGTCCAATTCCATCCAGCTTTTCTTTCTCTGCTCAGGAGCCTCTGTGGAGGGTTGTTACAGGGTGGCCATCTTCCCAGAATTCCCCATACTGTGAATTCTGTCTTTCTATGATATTACATTATTTTCAGACAAAGTGTACACATTTATGTGATTCTTCAGTTAGCAGGAGAGGCTGATGTTTTAACTTTTAAATCAATTTTTCTGAATTATATTTCTGAATTATTGAATAATTCATAATCAACTAAAGATTAAAAAGGAAAGCCACAAGAAATAAAAAGAGAAGAAATAAAATCATAAGAGAAGATGTATTTTAGGGAATTCTGTCTTACAATATGTAATTTTATAATGTAAATTTTGTAATAGGAATAATATTTTATTCATAAATTTAGAAGATTTGAGTTTTGAATGATTTTTATCTATTCCACTTGGGTAGTACACATTATCTCTGTAACCTATGTACATACCATCTTTATTATATTTATCTTTTACATTTACTTTCTGCAACTACTTTTTTTTTCTTTTTTAGACAGAATCTTACTCTGTCATCCTCCATAGAATGCAGTGGCATCATAGGTCACAACAACCTCAAACTGTTGGACTCAAGTGATCTCTTGCTTCCAGCTTCCCAAGTAGCTGGGATTACAGGCACCATTCACAATGCCCAGCTTTTTTTTTTTCTTTTCTTTAGACACAGGGGTCTCAGTCTTGCTCAGGCTGGTCTCGAACTCATGAGCTCAAGTGATGCACCTGCCTCACCCTCCCAGAAAGCTTAGATTACAAGCATGAGCCACCATTCCCAACCTATGTTTACTTTCTGAACAAAAATTTTGTACATGCTATAAGCACCAAGAAACCTGTAAGTAACCAATAATTACTTTAGTAATAATTTTGTGATCATTTATGAAGACATCATTTAAAACTTTTTATTTAATATTATTTTCTATACATAACCAACACACCCTAAAAGCTAATTGATCTTAGAAGAATAGTGGCATGATTAGCCAAATTTGTCACCATCTCTTCCACATGTCTTTTTTCTAATATTTAGCCTCTTTTATTATGGCTAACTTATTTTGTTTCAACACTAAAGAAAAATGCATGTAACTAAGAAACCCAACATTATACTCAACAATAATTTTGAAAGTAACTTTACACTTAATTAGTTTGAGTAGCACCAGTGAAACAGTGGAATAGGGGCTCTAAAAATTCTATCTGCCATGAAACTAATTAGAAAACTGGCAAACATTGTCAGAATCAACTTTTTCAGAGCTCTAGAAATTAACCAAAGACTTCTACCTCCTTGCTAAGAGATGCAAAGTCCATATAGCCTGGGCTGGGTTTGTGGCCTTGCATGGGAATCTTTGTTTCAGACTCCAGGCTTGCTCCTTTGCTCTGCTTGAGCATGGTGGCCCTCAGGCTGTCTATTCCCAACCCCCTGGGGGAATCAGATTCCTTCCCCTGCAGGACTGAGGAGTGCACCTGCAGCTAATCACCCACAAGGGCTGCAGAGCAAATCCACTGGCCATGAGGGACCCACACACTGCAAGGGACAGGCTTCTGTGCACTCTCTCCTCTCTGGCAGGAGTAGATGTTGTGCCACTTGAGCCCAGTGTGCATGTTTCTGTTCTGAGCGACCTCAAATAATGCCTTGGTCTTTTCTCTGAGTGATGTTTATCTGCATTTGGCTTTGGCCATAGAGTGGCCATCAAGAAAAACAATACAGAAAAAAAAGATTGATTGCTTAAAGCCAACAGACTTGGCAAAACAGCTAGACTGGCTAAGTAAAAAAAGAAAAAAAAGAGGAAAAAAGAAAAATATTTAAATTACTAAAATCAGGAATGAAAGCAGAGACATTAATACTATCTGCCAAAACGAAAAGGTGCTATGAGCAATCATGTGCCAACAAATTATATAACGTAGATGAAATGGATACATCCCTAAAAACAGATAGTCTACTGAAACTGACTTGGGAAGAATGAATGTCAGCCTTCACAAACTATTCCAAAACACAGAAAAGAAGGAACTACTTCCCAGTTCATTCTATTAGGCTAGTATCACCATGACACTGAAATCAGACACAGTACCACAAGAAAAGAAAACCACAGACCACTATCCCTTGTGAATATGGACAAAATATGCTTAGCAAAATGCTAGCAAACCCAACCCAGCAACACAGAAAAAGGATTACACACCATGAACAAGTCAATGCAATGCATGGTCCTGACAGAGTAATGGACTGAACCGCCCATGACCATTTCGTTGAATGCATGAAAGCACATTTAACAAAAACCATCTCTTTTTTTGTGATAATACCCATATAAAACTAGAATAGAAATAAATTTTCTCAACATGTTAAACACCATCTATAGAAACTGACAGCTGGGATCGTACGTAAAGCTGAAAGGATGACCACTTTCCCCCTAAGTTACAAAGCAGAAGAGGACGTCAACTCTTGCCACATTCCATGGAGGTTCTAGCCAGAAAAATTAGGCAAGAACATGAAATAAAAAACATCCAGGTTGAAAAGGAAGAAATAAAGCTGTCTTTATTCACAGATGATATAATCTTACATAGAGAAAATCCGAGAAATCCTCACTAAACCTACTAAAACTATGCCTCAGTCATTTCATTTGATGTTCTGTCTCTTTATCAATCCATCTCCTCATGAAAATCTAAATTCCTGGAGTCTGGGACATGATGATATATGTGAGTAAGTAACTGAATTAGTTGGAAGAGCAGCAGTTTGGATTTGGACCTGAACTGGAGACTCAGATCTTCCATAAGATGTTGGAAAAGTTTCTTAAACTTTCTAAGTTTTATGTTTTTTTGTATTAGAGTTTTGTTTAAAAAAAAGAAAAAACAACCTTGCTAGTTAGGATTATTACATGATTTAAATGAGATGGTATATAAAAAGGAAGTTCTTTTCACACAAAACATAAGTTCTGTAAGACCATTTCTTACAAGGAGATTACATGACTTATTTTAATTAGGTAGAAATTTAGAACATCAAAGAACCTTAATTATTTTTCAGATCTCTATTTACTTTATTTCTAAAAGGAGAAGAATAGCTCATACTTGCCTAGATATTTCCTCTAAATATTGATTTAGATAGTCTCATGAAATACATAGGGGAGTATTTACTGTACACAGTTGGTGTTCCCCCAAATTAGGTAATAATACTCCCCTCCCCGCCCCATTCTCCCCACAGCCAATGTTCCCTTCTCAGTGAGGCCCACCCTCACTGACGTTTACCCTGCCTTCACCCCTACCCAAACCTAAGCCCCCTGACTGTTCTGTACATTTTTACTTAGCATTTATCACTCTCTACTATGCTAGATATTTTATTTTTAATTATTTTTGTATTTTTTCTTTCACTAGAATGTAGGTTCCACAGAAACAATTTATTGTCTGGTTGTTTGGTTCCGCTCAAATAAATGTTGACTTTTAAAAGATACAACTTCTCCTTTAATCATGTGGCCACTTTTGAAAAAAAATAAAAAGAAAAGAAAGAAAGACAAGTCTAAGACTTTTGTAATCATGCAGTTATGGAAACAACTGGTTACATTTAGGTGAGCCCTACTTAAATAAATCATTCAATTAATCAGTCAGCAAGCAGTGGGCAATGAAGAGGAGTACACATTGGTGTGAAATGATTTTCCTCGGCTTCAAAGGGTGATGCCAGGACGAGGTAGGACAGTCTGTTGCCAGGCAGACGTCCCTGCAGAAGTTTGTTTCTGGGTAAAGTTGCAGTGGGCAACTTTGCAGGCTCGAGTCTCCTGCAGTCTTGTAGGGTAGTTTTTGTCATCAGGCACACAGAGTGACAACCCTCTCTTCATGGCCTTGCCTGGGTCAGTTTGTCAGCTTTTACTGCTAACATGAGTGACTTTATTTTGATTCTGGAACTGTCACAATATGGATACTTCTCCATCACCCTCACCTCAGAGTCCCTGTCTCTGATTAACCTCATGACTTTCATTTCCCATTTATTCCCATTCCTGTTATTATCTCAAACCACGTTTCTTGGAAACAGAGCCTGGGGCAAAAGCGTATGTGCTCACATTATCAGGGCATGCAAATCTGGGAAAGAAGGAGTGGTGACCCTGAAAGAGGGGGACAGGAAAAGTGAGAAAGGAGGTAGGTGACGGGCTGGCATGGTCCGCGGTCAGGAGGGCCTGTCTTCCCTATGACCTGCTGCACCAGGGGACAAAGGGAGAAGGGTTTTTCTGCAGCCTCCACCTCCTGTTAGTCACAGGTTTACTCTAAGGAACTTACTTAGACTCCTAGATGGCACATGCAGGGGCACCAACCAGTTCCCAGAGCAATAAACACCTCTCAGGAGAGAGAGGGCTCCCAGGCAGGAGGCAAGGGACACGTGGCCTGGGCGTGAGTCACAGCCTTACAGCTGTCACTGCTCCTGTGCCTGGGACTATGCATGGCCAAGTTCTCTGTGCATTTATCCTAAGTTCCTAGGCCAATTGCTGAGCAGAGAAAGTGTGCAAATATAAACAACCACCACAACAACAACAAAAAAACCAGAAAGACAAACAAAATAATATGACAAAACACTCTAAAGACTCAGCTGCAGAGGAGCCAAAACCCAGCTCTGTCTTCCACATACTTCTCTGGCCCTGGTGTGCTCTTTTGCCCATGTGATCATGTAGGTAGTAATCATTCTGACTGATACCTTTGATAATGCCACTAAAGAAAAAATAAAATGAAGTAGTACAGAAACTTTTTTTGTAAATGTCTTCTTTATCTCTCTTTTAAGTTTTTCTTTTCTTTTTTTTTTTACTAGTCACTATACTAACAAGGAGAGTGAATGTCTTTCATAGCAGAAATCATAGTTAGGGTCAGAAGGCTACATCTTCATATCAAAACAAACTCCTGTTTACTGCCAGGACTTTAACCTGCTTTCAGAGGAAGTCGTCCTCTTCCTCATCCTCCCCTTTTCTTCCTCCCCCACCTCATCGTCCTCACCCACATCATCATTATCATCAGTTGCAAGAACGTAATCTAGTTAACAAAGTGATGTTATATGTTCACAGTATAAGGGTAAAGGAATTAAAGTTTGCAAAGTTTTTGAAAGTATGGTATGACAAAATAATTCTCACTGTGTTCAGAAACATCTATAGAAATGTAAGTGCTGAGATAGACATGTGGGTGTTGCTCAGCTGCCTTTGGTGAGAAGATTGGAGGACATGATCACAGAGCCTGTGCCCAGGGCTTCCCAGGCCAGACATCTCTCAGAAATTCTTTTTCTCCGGTTTTAAGACTGAGGGGTCTGGGTAACATCCGTGCCTTCTTTGGAAGCCACTCTCTGTTCATCTCTGCCATTTCCTGGGTTCTGAAACTTCTCTAACCTTGCTATTCCTGTGAGATCAGGATTTTCTGGAAGGGACCTTGAAAATGCAAGCAAAAGAAAATGAATAGCATCCCTCAAGTGCAAAGATGTGGGAATGTTTGTAATACACAGACTGCAGCCCAGCCAAGTAGATATGGCAGGGCCAGCGAGGACCATAGCCCCGCTTTCTTTTTCTATTCTGGAATTTTTGTTTAAGTTTCACTGCCTCAAGTATTTAGTGAACTTCATCCCAGCCTTTATGGGAAAAATAAAACAAAACTAAACAGAAATGGTTTCTTACTATGTTGTTAGATGTTGTGAGTAGAAGATACTACAGTCATTTTTCTAACGACAGATACAACTGTGTCCCTAATCATGAAGCCTTACAATGGCTGCTATATCAAATGATTTTATCAGATTCTGATGGCCCAGAAAACGGAATCTGCCGATCATTCTGTCATAGACCATAGCCAAACTGAGTTTAAAATACTACAGTCAGGACCCCTAATCAGTGAAGAGCTTTTGGAACAACTGGAGGAGCTACAAGCTGAGGTTGGGGGTAAGACAGGAGTAGTCATTTGGGGGAATAGGTTGCTAGATACAAAAATCATCCTTTCTGGGCTGAGCGCCTGTGGCTCAATGGGCTAAGGCACCAGCCACGTACACCTGAGCTGGCGGGTTCGAATCCAGCCCGGGCCCGCCAAACAACAATGATGGCTGCAACCAAAAAATGGCTGGGCGTTGTGGCGGGCGCCTGTAGTCCCAGCTACTTGGGAGGCGGAG
>CAUYRH010171323.1:0-44677 GCA_963574655.1 Perodicticus potto | reverse complement strand
TTTTGAGACAGAGCCTCAAGCTATCACTCTGAATAGAGTGTTGTGGCATCACAGCTCACAGCAACCTCCAATTCCTGGGCTCAAGCGAGTCTCCTGCCTCTGCCTCCCAAGTAGCTGGGATTACAGGCGCCCGCCACAACGTCCGGCCATTTTTTGTTTGCAGCAGTCATTGTTGTTTGGCGGGCCGGGGCTGGATTCGAACCCACCAGCTCAGGTGTATGTGGCTGGCGCCTTAGCCCGTTGAGCCACAGGCACCGAGCCTATTTTTCTTACATGTAGGCATGTAGTTGTTTATATATTGGTTTCATGTTAATATTAAGTTCATTGATTACTTACTTTTTCATTCCTATAATATTTTACTGAGAAGAAAGTATTTCAGCTCCATCCAGGTAAATACAAAAGATGTAAAGTAACCATCTTTTTTATGGCTGACTAGTACTCCATGGAATCCATACACTACAGTTCACGGGTTGACGGGCACTTGGATTGCCCTTTGTCCCTTCAGGGCTCCATGCTGGCCACTATGTTACCTGAGAGAACATGAGAACAGCTGTCCCTGTAGGCACATGTGGGCACTACCTCCCAGCTAATGGCTGGTTGTGTCTCATGCCCTTGGTTGAAAAATCCCTGCAGGTGACAAACGGAATCTACCCACCTGAGAGCTGCAGAAGGGACAGGAGCAGCTGTCGTACTAAACCAAAATAACAAGAGTCATGAAAATAATAGAAAAGGAGAACTGACCACGTGTGGCATTATGCTCATCTCTCTACCTGCATCATTCACTCATCATTACACCTTCTGACTGACTAGGAGGATCCACATGACCCTGCTTTAGGGATAAAAAAACTATAGATCAGAGAGGTTCATTAATTTGCCCAAGGTCATGTAGCTACAAAGCGGCAGCAATGATTTGCACTCAGGTGGTCACCCCAGTGCTAAAGCTAAGTTAATAGGGGAGAAGGGAGCAGAGAAAAGCTGAGCAGGGGTTTGGTGGTGAGGTTGTTTTTATTACAATGAGAAAGCAACTTCTGGGTGCTCTCAGCCCACCTGGACAAGGCCAGTGGCCTGTGTGAAAGTAAGGGGAAGTGGCAAGCAGCTGTTTCTGCCTGCCACTCATTCTTTGTTCCTTTGAGAGAACCAACCCTTACTAAACTGTTTATGTGGGCTGGCATGCCCTTGCCTGCAGGGAAGAGCCTGGCCACTCAGAGTATTTGTTCTTCCCTAAGGGCATGGGATCCAAGCTAAAGGGGTAAGAGGAGTCTCACCAAGGATAAAGTCAACATGAAAGAAAACAAAGCCAAGAGGCAGGCTCGGCGCCTGTGGCTCAACGGGCTAAGGCGCCAGCCACGTACACCTGAGCTGGCGGGTTCGAATCCAGTCCGGGCCCACCAAACGACGACGGCTGCAACCAAAAAAAAAAAAAAAAAACACAAAGCCAAGAGGCAGAGAGAGACTCAGCTCTGGGAACTCTTTTGACAAGATAGGGCACGTTCAGGGTGGTATGGCCGTAGACTCTGGGAACTCTTTTGAAAGAACCCCTAGATCCAGCTAAACCTGAAGCCAGCCAACTACTCCACAGACTTTTAATTACATGAACTAATTAATTCTCTTCCTTGATTGAACCAATTTGAGTTGGATCAGCCTCTTGTAATCAGAAGAGAACGATGGGGATAATAAATGGGGATCGGGCTGTGCCTATGGCTCAAGGAGTAGGGCCCTGGCCCCATATACCAGAGATGGTGGGTTCAAACACAGCCTAGGCCAAAAATAAATAAATAAATAAATAAATAAATAAATAAATAAAAATAAATGGGGATGATTGGCTTGGCGCCCGTAGCTCAGTGGTTAGGCTGATGGCTTTGAACCTGGCCCGGGCCTGCTAAACAACAATGACAACAACAACAACAACAACAAAGTAGCCGGGCGTTGTGGCAGGCACCTGTAGTCCCAGCTACTGGGGAGGCTGAGGCAAGAGAATCACTTAAGCCCAAGAGTTTGAGGTTGCTGTGAGCTGTGCTGCCATGGCACTCTATGGAGGGTGACAAAGTGAGACTCTGTCTCAATAAATAAATAAATAAATAAAATAAAATAATAAAATAAATAAATGAACAGGATGATTGTAGTCCCTTAACTCCTCTCTTCCCTGCAAAGGGAATAAATTCCTACCAGTAGGCTCTGGACCCTGGCAGTGTTTTGGTCTGGGAAAAGGAGAACAAAGACTCCCTCCCAAAAATCCAAAGCAGGATGGTTTGGGGACACATTCATGGACTCCTTTCATGTTTGTCCCCAAAGACCAGGGTCCATTTCCTCCCGTGCCCTCCTCCACCCCAGGAAGCCCAGTACCTCGGAGGACAGTGAGCTTGGCATGGACTGTGATCTCCCCAACTGAGTTCTGGGCCACACATTCATATACGTTTTCATCCCGGGGTGTCCTCAGCGGCTGGATCCTCAGCACAGCCCCTGCACTCTCATCAAACTCGATGGTCTGCCATGGGCAAGGGGAAAAGACAGGGTGAGGCTGGGGTCCCAGGAAGGTTCCTGCCCAGGCTGGGTTGTGGGGGATAGTCTGAGAGATGAGTGAAAGGCTGTACACGCATGTGTGTGGGTGTCCAGCATCAATACACTGGAGCCAGAGACCTGGGCCTGGGTATTGTGTGCATGTATGTGGATGACATGCATGCAAGCCCCCTGCAAAGGCATATAAAGGCATGCTGGATGCAGAAATGTGCATGTCTGATCATGTGTATATATATGTTCAGAGCTGTAACCCTCCTGTGTGCAGCGTGCTGTGTATGAGAAGACTCAGAGAGCTCAGGGCCTTGCCTGAAGTCACACAACATGGATCTAGCACAGGCTACATAGTAGAGAGAGAAGGGACCCAGCTGGAAAGGGTGCCCAACCAGGCTTCCCTGGCCACCACTGTCCATGCTACATCTGGGGAACATGTCTGTGATATCTTCTGTGGGGAGTTGTTGTGGTCACATCTTAGGGGAACACTGGCCCAAGGCTGCCTCCCCCCGACCTGGACTCACCTCAAAGCGCTGAGAATTGACCTTCTTGCCTTTCTTGTTCCAGGTCACCCGGGGCTTGGGGTCGCCAGTGGCCTGACACACAAAAGAGGCCACACCCCCTGACACGCCGATCTGGTCCTTGGGTTCTTTGATAAACCTGGGGGGCTCTGGGGATACAGCAGGAAGAGGGGAGTCCTGGTGGGTCCCAGAATGTGGCTAGGACCCCACGGAGCCACACAAACCTGCCCTCCATCCCTCTGTCCAGCCACAGGGTACCACGTGGGCCCAGCAGAAAGGCTGGAGAGAGAGAGAGGAAGGCACAGAGGACATGACGACGGTGGACACTTTCTGTCCCTTCCCATGGCATCCATGGGCACAGAGGTCCTACATACCCCAACCCAACCCCTACATGGGTAAAACAAATTTCACATGTGAGAAAATCGAGGTACAGACCAGGCAAGGCACTCACTTTGGCTGGATACAAACCAAAGCTGTGGCTAAACTGAACAAGCCCAATTGGATCAGACTAGCTTTTGCACTCCCAACCCCACGATGATTTGATGTACGACGTCTTTCTAGGAAAGTTCCAAATGGCAGATACCATGTCTTTTAACACCTTAGAGCACCCTCAACAAGCTGCCCCTGAGACAAGCTACATGGTATCTATGAAGAATCCATTAACATTGTTTTCTTTGAATTGATTATTTCTACAGTGACCTTTGAATCACCCAAAGGGACCCTAAATTTCCATTCCCAATAACGTTACAATGTATCCCATATAATGGATGGAGTTACTTCCGAGATTTTTGTCAACAGACAAAACAGGGCTGCACCAGAGTTACAAGGACCCCTCAGGAAGCAATCTGGGCATCCAACAAAAGGGGATGGACAGAGTGAGCACAGGGACCAAAGGAGTTCACTAAAAGTTCTGGCTCTTCAGAAGTGCAGGAGGCCTCCTTGCAAGGGGGCCTCCAGTTTCAAGTCTAGGTTCCCACAGACCCCCAACTCCTCCCATTCATGGCTCAATCTGGGCTTTGAACAAAAGAGTCCCTTGCCCAGGTGGCTTGATCTGCCTCAACTCCCTCATTCAAGGCTTTGCTTCTGTTGATACCACCACATGTGTTAGCACTGACCATCTCTCTCAAAAACTGACAGACCAACTGTGCATAGGTACGTGTGGTCTCATTCACCTCTTGTGTATCCTCCTGAGGCAGGGGATAGCGACTCCAAAACATGAACAGGCTTGCAAGGTATCACAGAGCTCAGAAAGGACTGCACCAGGATTTGAACCCAAGCCCCTGTTCCCAAACCCAAGTCTTTTTTTTTTTGAGACAGAGTCTCATTTCGTCGCCCTCAGTAGAGTGCTGTGGCATCACAGCTCACAGCAACCTCCAATTCTTTTTTGGGCTTAAGTGATTCTCTTGCCTCAGCCTCCTGAGTAGCTGGGACTACAGGCACCTGCCACAACGTTCAGCTATTTTTTTGTTGCAGTTGCCCCACTGCTGTTTTAGCTGGCCAGGGTCAGGTTTGAACCCACCACCCTCGGTATATGGGGCTGGCGCCCTACCCACTGAGCCACAGACGCCACCCCCCAAACCCAAGTCTTATATGCTTCTATCACATCCAGGTCTGGAGCCTGATGAGGGCAGATGTTTTGCTCCACACTATGTCTGAGGCTAGGCCTGCCTCCTTGGCTCTGACTGTCTGGGCCGTCCCTCCGTCCGGCCTCAAGAATGGTGACCCAGGGCCGTATGTGTCCTCGAGCCAAGGACATGGAGAAAAGTCACTGTGGCCAGGTCAAGAATCTTACTTCTGGTAAAACCCTCCCTTGGGAGCTGCTGGAAGGAAAAGCAGAAACTGCCTGTTTATGACTCTGGCCAGAACACACCCCCTGCACCCTCCAATCCAGCAAATGAGATGAGGCCACAGCTGGGCTCTGGCCTGGTCTGTGCTGTTCCTTCCTCCTGGAATCCCATCCTCCTCCCTTCATCTGGCAGATTCTGCCTCTGCTGGGCTAGCACCACCCCTGGGGAGCCTTCTCAGATTACTGCAGGCTGGGTCAGGAGCTCCTGTTGTCCCCATGGCTGCCTGGCCATCCCCTATCAGGGCTGTGCTCACACTGGGCTGAAATACCTGGTGAGTGGATCTCAGCAGGAAGGGTGAAGGGTTCTTCTTCTCTGTGTCTGGTGACCTTTGAGAAAACAGCACGCTCAACCTGGATGCCTGCTTATTCCTGGCCTTGGAGGGGTTATGCCTCCCCCAAAACTTCCCCTCTGCCCAACAGAAGCCATCTTGGTCTTCTCTGGGCAACTCTGGGATCCAAGCCAGCCTGGAAGAGCTATCTCTGCCCATAGCATCCTCCATTAGAGAATTTCTTGTGGCTGCTTTGAATCTCTCCTTTGGACAAACCAACCCCTCCTTTTCTTGGCAATGGGGCAAAGACACAGGAAGGACACCCTGGGCTGAGAAGGCCATGCCTGCAGCTCAGGGGAACAAGCATTTATCTAGCCCTGGAGAGGCTCAGCATCGTCCTCACACCTGTGTCATACCAAGGCTCAGACAAAATTAAATGACCTGCACTGGGCCACACAGCTCACTAGGATCCCAGCCCAGTCCCACCCAGCTCCAGGATTTGGGAAATAAGGCATACTAGACAAATGGGATGTAGGTCTTTATCGACCACAAGCACTGTGGGTATCCCTGTTTTTTATTTTTTTTTTTTCTTTAGAGAAAGAGCCTCACTTTGTTGCCCTTGGTATAGTGCTGTGGTGTCACAACTCACAGTAACCTCTAGCTCTTGGGCTTAGGCGATTCTCTTGCCTCAGCCTCCCAAGTAACTGGGACAACAGGCGCCTGCCACAACACCTGGCTATTTCTTTGTTGCAGTTTGGCTGGGGTCAGGTTCAAACCCGCCACCCTCAGTATATGGGGCCAGCACCCTAGACTGAGCCACAGGCACCGCCTGGTATCCCTGTTTCTTAAATGAAGAAACTGAGGTTCAGAGTGGTGATGTCAACATCACAGAGGCTGGGAAGGGAACCCATATCTTTCTGGAGGTTGGGCCTTGGGCCTCCCACTTCCGTACCTAGCTTGGCCTGATGTCTGTTTTTCCATTTCAGATTCTGCAGAGAAGAATCTGGTAACTTTCCCGCTCCATCCGTTCTAGCCCTGCCTGGGCTGGACCACAGCACCCTGGGGAGGCTCCACTGGACCAGGGGATGTTTCTAGAGCAGAAATCATTCCCCTTGATGCTAGCTGGTAAAGGCCGCAGTTGCCCACCAGGTTCTCTAAGGGACAGCGACCACTTCCCTGTGTGCTCCCCAAGGGCCCAAATGACCCCCGCAACTGTCTGTGCCAACCGATGTCCACAGCCCTCTGCCAGGCCCCAGGTGACAGGGCTCCTGCTAAACAGACCCACCTACTAATGTTGAGATGTTCCAGCCTTGGAGATGGAAGACCTTGGTTTGAGCATAGGTTACTACCAACACCTGCAGTGGATGCAGTAGTAATAATTACAGAGCCCACTGAGTGAGCTTCTGGGACATGCCAGGTGTCTGTATCCTGCGTCATATCTCCATCATTACTCACCTAGGCCAGTGAGACTGTCTCTGCCCTAAGCTCTCAGAGCCTGTCCTCCCTGAAGCCAGAGGGCACCTGTGAGCACCCGAGTCAGGGCCTCTCCCTCCTCTGCCCATAGCCCTCCAAGGCTCCCACCTCTCTTGGGGTCAAAGCCCAAGTCCTCCCACGGCCCACCGTGCCCTACATGACCTGCCTCATCCCCTTCCCTCTTTCTCTCTCCCTCCTCACACTGCCTCCAACACACCAGGTGCAATCTTGTCCCAGTGACTTTGCACGGGCTGTGTGCTGTTTGGGACACCTTTCCCCAGACAGTCATGTGTCTCTGCTTAGATGCTACCTCTTCACTGCAATAACTCCCCTCAAGCCCTCCCCCTACACCCTCATCTCCCTTACTGTTTCATTTTGTTCCCTTGCACATCCATCATCTAACATACCTAAGCACCTCTCCCCCACTAAAATATCAGCTCCCTAAGGGGGTGGGATGTTTGTTTTGCCTCCTGTGCCCAAAATAGCACCTGGCACCCAGTAGGTGATTATTAAAATTTCACTGAATGAACATATGAGGGCACAAACCTGCCAGGACAAAGTGAAGCCAGTAGAGCCTCTAAACCCCATAACCTCCATTTATAGCCTCATTTTTCCCACCTATAATGTAGAAGATCTCAGCTCCAGGGCTCTTAAGATCTCAGTGGGTTGATAAATAAACATCATGCCTGAGGCTGATCACTGTCACTGGAGCATGATGTTGAAGTAGTAACTTACATTATTTATTCAACCAATGTAAGTTAAATTAGTGGCTCTTACCTGGGGTCAGAAAATTTGGTCTGGGGACATTTTTGGCTAATGGCATTGAGTGGGTAGAAGCCCAGGTTTAGCAGCCAAGGATGCTGCTAAATGTGCTACATTACAGACGATGGCCTCCAGCATAGAGAATGATCCAGCTCCAAAATGTCCACAGTGCCAAGGTGAATAAATGAATGAAAAATTAAATGTGCTCAGCAATGAAGGCCTGCCATTCCCACAGAAGGGAATAGAGCTCAGGAAGACAAAGGCCCAAGCAGTGGCCACAGAGATCATGGCTCTGTTACATCTGGCCACTGACCTCAAAGCAATATGGTGGTCAGGACCCTGGACTCTGGTACAAGCCAGCCCAGGTTCAAATCTCAGCACGGCCACCTCCTGGCTATAACTTAACCCCACTGTGCCTCAGTTTTCCCAACTGTATGATGAGAATGATGACAATAGGATTTACCTTATCAGATTGTGATAGTTGATCTGAATGTGCGAGGCATGTGTGAAAAAATATTGTGAAAACAAGAAAAAGCACAAATGGACAATGCAGGGGTGTATGTCTACAGAGTTCTCACTCAGGAGTAATATTTCTTATTCCTGTGGTTAACATACACGCTATCTGGCCTCGTATATGGCAAGCAGCAAGCAAGGGCTTATTGCCATGTCCTCATCACAAAAATGCTGGAACGTGGATAATGTTATGTGCCCTGTCATGGCAGGCAAAAGAGCTTAAGTCACTAGCCTGAGGTCTGCAGCAGTCCCAGGATTCAAACTCAGCTTGACTGGGAACCCTCTTTCTCCATTGCCCTGACTTGTATGTCCTCATAGACCTGAATGATGCCTCCCTTAAATCCCCTGTGGTAGGGTGGGTCTTGGCACTGCGTCCACACTGATTCTCATATTCCACATTATAGCCAGAAATGTAGCCTCGCCCACCTCTGAACTACACCTACTGCTTTTCACCTCTAAGACTTTTCCACATATTGTCAACCCCACCAGAAATGGCTTTTTCACCAGCAAACTCCTACATAACCACAAGACCCCAGTCCCGATGCCTTTTCTCCCAAGAAGCCTCCTCTAGCTTTGCCTGGGAATGCTTGTCTGCACTTATATTTTCCACCAGGTGCTAGTGTTTCTGCCCACTCCAAGGAAAGGGGAACTCTGTGGTTCACTAAGGAGTGACCTCAAGTAGGTCCATTACATCCTTTGAGCCTTGTTTCCTCTCATCAGGAAATGTGGCAGGTAACAAAATAAGTATCCTGGGTTTTGTGAGGCTCAAGGGAGATGAAGCAGGTAAAGACTGTGCTTAGCACTGAGCTTGGTGCAGAGTTGATGCTGGGAAAACAGACATCACCGTCATCATTACTGTTATTGCTCTATTAATAGCATCATTATTATTTATCTCTGAATCTCTCAGGGCCCAACACACAGCAGGCACTCAGCCTCATTCATTCACAGAGCTCAGAAGCTCCATTTGGCAAAAGGAGGTGCCCAAGGGAGGAGGTGGGGATATATACATAAGTACCCATAAATGCACACGCAGACCCACACACACCCCCACACCAGCCTCTTACCTTCTCCTGTGCAGCCTCCGACCAGCAGGACCATGAGAAGACCCAGGGGACCAACCACAGATGCCACGCCAGGCCCCCAGGTGAGCGCCATGCTTGGCAGCAACCTCTGACCTCCGTCCTGGAGGGGGATGGCCTCCCAGGTCCCTCACAGAGAGGCCTTGAGCTGAGTGTCAGATGGGGCAACGTCTGCAGAAACAATAGGCGGCTGTGAGAAGAGAGCGGAAAAATCTAGGGTACCTTCACGAAGGAGGCAGTAGGAGGAGCACAGAGGGGCACAGGAGGATTGTGTGTGTGGGGGGGGGTATGGTCACAGGATGATGGGGAAGTGTCACGGACTAATAGATGGAATGAAAATGCTGAGCCCGTGTTAGCGAAGGAATGCTGTGCCCCCCCCATTCATATCTTGAAATCTTGAATCCTATCCCTGGTATTACGATGGGGTCTTTGGAAGGTGATTAGTCACAAAGGGAGCCCCTATGAAGGGGATTAGTGTCCTTATCAAAGAGCTCCCAGAGAGGGCTCCTTGCCCCTTCTGCCATGTTGAGGACACAATGGGAAGATGTCTCCCGTGAACCAGACAGCCCTCACCAGACACAAATCTACAGGGCCTCGATCTGAGACTGCACTGCCCCCAGAACTGCGAGGAACAAACTGCTGTGACTTATGAGCCACTTAGGCTGCATATTTTGTTACAGGAGCCCAAATGGACTAAGGAAGCCCCAAACTCCAGCTAAGCCTCAATTCTGGGATAAGCCTTAACCCCAGCCTAAGTCTCCAACTCCAGGCTGTGTCCTGGACTCAGGCCGAGACCCAACCCAAGATGGAGTACTTCTAGGGGGCACTCTGACCTCAAATTCTCCATCTCACAGCTTGGGTCTCAGGGAGGATGAGACCCCAATCTTTAGTTACAGGGCTGCCTGGCCCTGTAACGGCCCCTCCTAGGTCTACCTGTCCCTGCCCTGCTCTAATACCTCCCATGGCTCCCAGAGCTCCCACATGAAGCCACTTCAGCTGACCTCACCTCCTTTTCTCAACTTGGAGGCATGGCCATGCTGGCTCCGCTCAATTCTACCTTTGAGCCCCTGCCTCCGCTGTGCCCTCTGCCAGGAATGCTGTCCTCCACCACGTGACAGGTCCTCAGGAAGCCCTCTCTGCCTTTTAAAGGTCAAACCACCCCCTTACCTCCACTTCACATCCCAGAGCCTCAGAAATGACTAAGATCACCCTGCATGGCATTTACCCCAGTTCCCAAATTAAATGAGAATGTTAATCATTCAGCATCTGTCTTTCCCACAAGAACTTCAACTCTTCTAGGGCAAAAGGGTCTCCTATCACATACCTCACACTCTGGACTGAACCTCTTCCCCCAATCTCCCCAATCTCCTCTTTGGCCAAAGCCATGGCAGACAGCCAGGGAGGGGCCTGAGGAAAAGGTCTTTGTGGCCCAGTCAGGACTGCGCCCACCCTAGGCCATGCCCTGGGTGGGTCCAGGCTGTAGCCACAGGGACGACTGCCATGTAATGATGGGGCAGTCCCTGTGATTCTGGCTCCCAAAATATCCAGCTGCGGTCACCTCGCCCAACCCTGGGGCGGTCCCAGGGGAAGGCTGGGCTGGTGGTGGCTGATCATGGCTCAGGGAGAGGAAAGGGTGGAGGGGATCAACATGGACACAGTCAGACCAGACACAGAGAAGGGTACCTGCAGGCCACAGACACACAGCCAGACCACAAGCAAACAGGGAGACCAGACATGTGTTCAGATATGTTCACACAGGCAACAAAGAAGGGTGCACGTGCACACACACACACACACACACAATAAAATCTGCACACTGACAAGCACAAAACCAGGCCTTAAAGATGGACAAGTCAGACAAGAAGCACATGCACAGTCACCGATGGGCAAGCAGTACACATAAATGGCTGGGCCACGGGCAAATACAAACATGTAGTTAGTGGTGTCAGATCTGGTATCTATAGGTAAATGTCACACAAAGACACAGAGGTCACCACAGTCAGACTGCAGACAGACCATGCACTCAGCAGACCACATGTGCATTAGACAACAAATACAGATGTGCAAAGGCAGATCCCCTTCCCACTCACACTATGTGCACACAGCCAAGCTATAAAGATAGGCACACACACCATCAGACAATAAATACACCTAGACACACCAGCTGGAGACTGGGCAAATGGAGAAAATGAAGCCTGGAGCACAGTCCCTTATCCTGAGCCCCCACCCTGGCCCTTTAAGAGCAAGAGTAGCCAACAAGGCAGGCAGTAACCCCAGATGGAGTGTGGCCAGCTGGGGCTAGGGTGACCACATTGGCCGTTCCCACCCACGGATGTACATCTGCTTGGCTAAGTGGTGTAGGGGGTGGTCATGCCCAAACCACTTGGGTCAGCTGGGCAGACCCTGAGAGCCTCTAGGGAAACTGAGATGGCACAGCAATCCCACAGCCTAGAGCACAGAAGTCACCTGCTTGTAGGGGGCAGCCAGGGCAGTGTCTTCTAAATCCAGCAGCCCCTACCCTAATTATTCCTTAGCTCTTGCAGCCCAAGCCTGGTTGGCCGACACTTTCCTGACATCCAGGTAAGATAAGGCTGACTGTGAATTTCCCCAGATCTGCCATTCCAGCCTGCTAGAAACCACAGCCATAGCCATGGTGGCTTTTGAGTAGGAATGGGGATGGTGAGGTATTGGACAGATATTTGGGAGAGGGGGTAGATGCTACCAAAACAGAAGACAAAAAGTTGCAGGGTCCCTTAGGCTCAAGTTCTCCCTGGAGGAGTGGCCCATGATGGGAGCAGGACCCCATAAGCCTACAACCCTTCCACCAACTCCTGCTTCCAGGAAGACCCCAGGTGTAGGGTCTTATTTGAGGGCTTGGGGAAGGATATCTGCAAGCCCATGAGCTCTGCCATCAGAACCTAATCTGAGTCTACCCACTTCTTTCTTCCAACTCTATCTGGTCTAGCCCCATCACTGTTACCTCCATCCTGATCTCTCAGCTCCAGCCCGCTCACATTCTGTCCCACTCACAGAAAACAGAAAGCACCCATTAGCGCCTGAGTCAGGGCCCATCCCTCCTTTGCCCACAGCCCTCCTTGGCCCCCAGCTCCCTCGGGGTCAAAGTCCAGGTCTTCCTTGAGGCCCAGTAGGCCCTGCCCAACCTGCCCCATCCCCTCTCCTCCTCCCTTTCTTCACTCTGCTCCAGCCACACAGAGTCCTCACATTGCCTCCAACAGGCAATGTGATCCTGCCCCATGGCCTTTGCATAGGTTGTTTGTAATTTAATATTATTAAATGATTGGCTGAGGACTAAGTGTGAATGTGAATGAGGGCGGGTGGGGATGGGATGGGATATAGTGTTGGGGGGTGAAGATATCTTCATTCAGAAAGGTTCTAGAGGTCCCAGGAGAAAGACGGGAGAGATGAGGGTGGAGAGGATGTATGAACTAGACCCACAGGGCAGCCAGGAGCCTTCTGTAGCTCTGGGCAAGGGAGGGAGAAACGTTGCCAACCCTCCACTACTGTCCCACTTATAACAAAGCACCCTGGGCCACCAGTCCTGTCGCTGCCAAGATAGGGAAACTAAGGCAGGTGTAGCAATCTACAAGCTCCCAGGGGATGGTGTGGCCATCAGCAAGAGAAAGGCTGTCTCTGGGGGTTGCAGGAAATAACAGGCAGTAAATGAGGCTGAGCCACCGGGTGGGGAAAAGGGAGGGAGTGGCCACTAGAACTGGAAGCTGGGGCCCAGGGAGGGTTCTCACCCACTAGCCTGGCAGTCAGGTGCTGAACTGCCCACCATTTGCTAGCAGTGGCCTGCTGCCTTTCACAGACAAGGAAACTGAGGCTTGCAAAGGATCTGGCATTTGCACGTTACATGGCTCTGTCTGCAACTACTGTGATGTCAGGGAAGTGGATGACCCTCTCTGGACCTGGTACAGCCCACTAAGCTGCGTCTGGGGGGCTCCCACACTGTGGTCGTGGGGAGCAAGTGGGCGCTCATTCCAAACAGGCGCCAAGGTATGGGTCACACGGTCCTAGAGCCGGCTTTGTGTGCCCACGCGGTCTAGGAAATATAAAGGGGTGATTATGACCCAGGGCTGAGCAGCAAACAGGCTGTGTCACCCACATGAGGCGGGTCTTACTGGGTTTGAGGAGGCCTGGGTGCCTCTTCCAGTCCCAGGTCTGGCTACAGGGTCTATCTACCCTGTCCTGTGGGCTCTGGGGACTCATCTGCCCAATTCTGACTCCCAGGGGACTTCCCACAGCCCAGGAGAGGTGAAGAGAAGTGTAGGAAAAAGACCCCCAACTCTGCACAACCTCCCCACCTTTGCCACCACCACCCTCATTGATCTCTCTTTCACACCGTTGCCTGGAATCCCATTTCCAAAGCCTCAGAGCCCCTCCAGGGAAAGATCCAGACCCCCAGACCCCCTGAATCCCTGGGTCATTCACAGGCCAAATCAAGCAGATGGCCCCCTTGGTCAGCAAGCCCCCGGTCTGGACTCTAGCTTTGTGGCCACTGGTGGTCGCAGGTGGCTCTGGCCAAGCTCCATTCCTCTTAGGTCTGTTCAGTGTCTTTCCCACCAGCAAACAGGCTCAGGGTGGAGCTGGGTGGGACTGGCCCTGCCACCCTTCCCGGAACTGAGCACTGGGCTGAGGGATCTGTCTTTAATTGACTATTGATTTATATTGGGAGGATATACAGGATCAGGGTACTGTCCCCAAGGGTCCTCAAGTCCAAGGAGTGAATGGGTAGAGCAGATGGGGAACCAGGCCCAGCCCCAGAAAGGAGAATTATTATCGTCCTCTGGGTACCCTCTGGATGCCAAGCCCCCAAAAGCCCCCTGTTTAACAGGCAAGGAAACTGAGGCAGAGAGCAGCTTGCCAAGGCTCAGGCATGGAGGAGAGGGCTTGCCAGGGCTGGAATTTAAGGCTAGAGCCTGACTCTCCCCTGAGCCCATAGTCCATGCTCCCCAGGTGCCAAGACTAACAAGCTTACCCTGACAGCATGTTCCTCAGGAGGGCTTTGTGGAAGACCTTGAGACTCCAAGATCTGGCTGTGCCCATTCTCTGCTCATGTGCCCACCAGGGCTCCCAACTGCTCTGCTTGGTTGGCTGAGCCCTTTACAATGAGACCCTGCTCTATCCTCTTCCCGCAAGGCACTACAGTTCCCAGAATGCACTGCCTCAGGCCTCTGAGCCTTTCTTAGTGCAGGTCTTCCCAGGAGATGTACCTTTCCTCAGCTAGCTCACCCTTCAAGCCACAGCCACAATGACTACTTTTTTTTTTTTTTTGAGACAGACCCTCAAGCTGTTGCCCTGGGTAGAGTGTGGTGGCATCACAGCTCACAGCAACCTCCAACTTCTGGGCTCAAGCAATTCTCCTGCCTCTGCTTCCCCAGTACTGGGACCACAGGCGCCTGCCACAACGGCTGGCTATTTTTTGGTTGCAGCCATCATTGTCGTTTGGCAGGCCCAGGCTGGATTCGAACCTGCCAGCTCAGACGTATGTGGCTGGACCCTTAGCTGCGTGAGCCACAGGCGCTGGGCCCACATGACTTCTTGTCTCTCTGGATTCCTCCCCAGACCCTGGGACCCTTCCTCAGTCCAGTCCTGCTTCTTCTCTGCTCTAACACCTTCCATAGCTTTAATATCCATTAAAACACAGACTCCTAAGCTCAGCTTCCAGAGCTGCCAATCTGACCCCTGTTATGCCCACCATAGCCCCAGAACCACACTTCACTCACTCCTTTGGGGCCCCTACTAACAGCTTTCTGGTTCACATAGGGACATTTGCACACAATGTTCTTCCCACCCAGTACACCCTGCCTCATTCTCCCATCAAACCCCAGCTCTCACACTCAGGTCTCGGCTGATCTGTCATCTCCTCCAGGAAGTCCTCCTGGATGCCTCAGGGTCTCCCCCATTGCAGTTCTGCTCTTATCTGTGAGTCTACCATCTCCCAGTATGGAGGCCTCCTTTCCATCCCGGTATACAGTGGTTGCCTGCTGCATACTCAGTCCCACCTGGCACTTCACCCATATCATTCCTGTGGTTACATTCACCCCAGAGGGGGGAAATCGAGGCCTCAGAAGAAGATCACCATAGGCAGGGGAGGCGTTTAAAAGAGGCAGTCTCATATCTACCGTGGGTGGGGGGATCTGCCCAAGCCTTAAAGCTCGGCACTCTGGAAGGAACAGGCAGGACTTAGGGCTGGGGCCAGCCTGGGAGTCTGCAGGAAGCCCTTTGTGGTCACCAAACTCTGTTAAGCACAGGCTCTGGGACCTGTAATACCTTGGGCCTGCAGGCCCAAGGGAAGCAGGAACAAATGGAGGGAGGGAAACTTTCTGTGATTTTGGGGGGTGACAAGAGCAGGGATCCTAATCACAGACCCTCCATCTCTGCCTGCCCTCTAAAGTCCAGCCGCCTCCTCCAAAGTCTGTAAAGTCCCCAGCCTAAGCTCCCCCAAACTGGCAGCAAAACTGCCCCAAGCCTGGCTCCGCCCCTGGGAGGTGGGGGAAGAGATTAGGGAGGAGGTCGGGCTGGGGGCCAGGCGGGGGAGGGGGCCCCCGCGGAGCATAACGGTCTGGAGTTTTCCAAAGTGCCAGCGATGAGCCTGAATGGTGAAGGGAATAGACCCAAGCTGTCCCTGGAAGGCGGCAGCTGCGCCCCCCCCATGCTGGGCCCGCACTGTGTGGGGAGACATGGGGGTCCCCTCTTGGAGCCCGGAGGAGGGGGAGTTAGGAGAGGAGCAAAGCTGGACGCGGACCGGATCTCGGGCTGGAAGGGGCCCCAGGGGCTCACTCACCCTGCAGCTCGGAGATCGGGGCCGGGCCCCGCACTGCCTCCGCAGGGCCAGCCGCAGCCTGTCCGCGTCGCTCGGGCCACCCGGAGCGGAGCGCAGCACACAGCGGAGACTCGGGAGAGGCCTCGGCCCGCGGATCTCGGCCTGGGGGCGGGGATGGGGCGGGGCCTACAGGGCAGGGCTCCCAGGGGCGGGACCCGAGAGGGCGCCTAGGAGTGCAGGCGGAGGGCGGGGCCCTGGCCGGAAGTGGGGCGGGGGTGGGGGTGTGGACCAGAGGGGAGCCAGATCAGTGCAGCACTAGAAGTGGGCCGAGACCCAAGACTACCCTGTCTTCGGAAGCCTGGTCCCAGGCAGGGCCCCTACCCTGCTCCCCCCATCCCCAGCTCTGATAATGGCCATGGCAACAGATGCGGCGCCGGAGGACTCCCCCAATACACCCAAATACAAAAAGTCAGGGAAGGTACAGAAAGACCCCCCATCCCAGGCCGGGCTGGAACGGAGGCCTTGACCCAGAAAGTGGGGGAGGGGCACGGACGCAGAGGCTTTCCTCCCGCTAGAGACCTCCCCAATGGGGTCTGGCGGGAATGAATGGGGGATACCGTGGCAGAGGCCCTCGCCCTGAAGAGGGGGCGGAGAGCACGGGGCCAAGATTGGAAACAGATGGGGCCGCCGTGCCAGGCCCGTGACACCAGTGGGGTGGAGGGACAAGAGAGAGGAAGGGTGTGAGGAAGGGACAGCCCTCCCCGGGTAGCCAATCAGAGCCAGCACTGCTGCCTGGGGTGCGGGTTTGAAAACTCCACTGGCGAGGCAGGGAATACAGATGCCCAGCGAAGCTTGGGAGACTGGGGGGCCAGCTCCTTGGATCTGCTTGGCCACCATCAGCGCTAGGGACCAACCTCACTGCCGACACAAGAGCCCTGAGCCCTGGGCCCTGAGACCTAGAGGCAGGTCCCACGATCAACCCTATTTTCTCAAGAAGGAAGAGAAATTATTTGCCCAAGGTCAGGAAAAACAGGGATTAGAAACAAAGTCTGGTTCCTGAGCTCTTACCCACAAAGCTGTGGGAGTGCCCCTCCGATAAAAACTAAATACATAAAGCCCCTGTTTTTAGGGAGGGACACAGCCAAATGGGAGACAGCTTCACCCTCTAGAGGCTACGACGCATCCAAGAAAAGGACACGGGCTCTGATGGGCACACGAGCAGCTGTGGAAGCCCAGAGGAGTCAACCACCTGCCCCCACCAGCAATCCACTCTCACCTCTACCCTCCTCAGCACCGAATGCTCTTTTATCTTACTGTGCCTCAGTTTCCTCATCTGCAAGACAGAGCACAGAATCTCCTGTGACTGACATTGGCAGGGCGGCCTGAGCTGGAGTCCACTAAATACAGTGTGCACAGCAGGTGCCCCATGAACGTCTAGATGCAGACTCCCCACTTGTCCCTTTGACAAGACGAGCAGACAATAGGTGCTACTAAAAATGGGACTCTGTGACATCTTTCCTGTCCCACACAGCCACACCCGTGTTGGGGCACACAGTAGGTGTTTCACGGAGGTGCTTTATGCCAACACAGGTGTGGAATTGACCCTTATAATCATCCCCCTGGTTCAGCAGGGTGCATAGTAGGCCCTTAGGAAATGCTGGCAGAAGCACAGTAGGTGCCCTGCTTGCATCTGAAGCAAGGGTCCAAGCTCAGGACCTGGGTGTGAATCCAGACTCATCCCATATGCCTTAAGAAAGGAGCTGAATCTCTCTGGCCCACAGTTTCCCCATCTGTAACGTAAACCAGGTACACAAGAAGTACTCAAGGAATGCACACTGTCAGGACACTCAGGGCAGATATGCCTGTTGCTGGGCTGCCTAGGATTCAGGGATCATGGCTGAGGGCTTACCATCCTCTCCCAGGCCAGCACTGCCCTCATGGCCTCCTCCTTATGTCTCCATGGAGATGACCTCCTGCTCCCATTCAATGGCAGTGACTGCAGGGAGTGGGGGAGACAGGCCAGGTAGCCTCCTCCTTGGCTGAGTGGCCCTGTCTGCACAGAGCTCTGAATGTCCCCACCATGGCTCTGATCACCCGAGATACTAACTGCCTGTTCACAGGCCTGCCTCCCTCACAAGATGAGTGATTTCAACCGGTGTGCTGTGGAAATTTTTAAAGATCATTAATTATTTTCGAAGAAGTTCAAAGCATAGTAAGCAAATTCTTTTTTTTTTTTTACTCTTTTTTTGACCAACATAATTTAAATGTGCCATGGAAGTTTACCTATAGGTTCAAGTGCGCTGTGAGATAAAAAAGGTTGAAAAACATTGAGGTAGGCTGTGGCCTCAGAAGGCAGATCCAGATCTGTTATGGTCACCCTGCGATATGCAAGAGGTTCTCAGCAAGCACTGACATGAAGAACTGGGACCATCCCCACCCAGGAGAACTACCTTCAACCTTCTTATTCTCCCCAAAAGCCTGCATGTGTGGTGCCATTGTCATCAAGTGGGTATCTCCACCTGCCCTTTTAAAAACAAACATTTCCGAGCATCCATGCCAGGCCTAGTTCTGAGCACAGCAGCCACGAAGACTCACGTAGATCCCTGCCTTCAGGGAGCACACACTCCAATGGGGGTGACAAATAGGAAATGGAGGAAATGAGCTATGCCTCGGATGAGATGGTGGTATGTACTATGAAAACAAGAGGGGTTGTGGGACGGGAGGATGTATTAAGTAGAAGGGAGAGGAGAGGGGAGGCAAAACGTGAGCAAAGATCTGAAGGTGGTGAGGAAATATGACAGCGGTGTGGATGTTTGGGGGAAAGAGTACTGCAGGCAAAGAAAACAGATCGTGCAAAGGTCTTGGGGCAGTACCACACCTACCATGTTTGTGGCACAGCGGGGCCTCGGGTAGGACCACAACTGGTGTGCTGGAGGCACAGCAAGCCTCCTGTGTGGCTGAAGTAGGGGGAAGAGGGAGGAGAGGAGGGCAGGGACGGGATGGGACAGGTCATGCAGGGCCTGGTGGGCTGCAGTGTTTGGGGCTTTGACCCCCGAGGAAGGTGGGAGCCCTGAAGGACTGGAGGCAAAAGAGGGATGGTACCTTACTCAGGTGCTCACAGGTGCCCTTGGCTGCTATTAGAAGAACAGATTGTGGGGGGTGAGGGTGAAAACCAGGGGACCAAGGTAGGGGTGATTAGGCTGGTCCAGGTGGGCAGTGATGGGGCTGGATGACTGGAGAACAAAGCAGCAGAAACTGTGGGCTCATTCTAGGCAGACTGCAAAGGCAGACCCAATGGAATTTTCTAAAGGGCTGGTTGTGGGATGTGAGCAAAAGCAGGGACTCAAGAATGACTCCAGGGCTTCTGGCTGAGCACCTTGAAATTAGAGCAAGCACCTCCAGGAAGTCCTCTCAGACTACCCCACCCACCCAGAATCTTGAGGGCTGCCCCCTGAATCTTTGGTTACTATGTCCTCTGTACACACCCAGAAAGTGGCTGTCCTTGGGGAGGAATATGGGGCTAGATCACGTCAGCTCCCACAGCTGGGATATTTGGGGTTTTTTTCCAAAATAACTTTTCTTCTAATTATAAAATAGGCGCGTGCTGCAGAAAATTAGGGGAAATCAGCATAAAGAAGAAAATTAAAATTACCCACAATCCTTCTCTTGCCTGGAGAAGAATTGTTAGCAATTGATGTGGTCATTTTCATTCATCCTTTCCACATTTACTGAGTACCTACTATGTACTGGGTCATTTGCAACACAATGATGGGCATAAAAGAACCAATCCACCCGTCCTCATGGGGGATGGCTCACAGACAAAGAGAGATGGACACACACAGAGAAACTGACATTTTCAATAACACAATGCTGGGCTGTGCTTGAGTCGTCCAAAGGAAAATTAAATGCACGGTGAGGTTCCAGAAGCTAAGGGGTGCCTGGGGGCCTCTTGGAAGCATTTGAATTTAGACCTGGGTGAAGTGAGCAAATCAGACACACAAACACCCATGGGAACAGAGTTCCAGGAAGAAGGAACAGCAAATACAATGGCCCTGAGGCCGCTTCCTTCGGTGTGTTTTCTTATGTTTGGGAACAGGTAAATTTCTTTTTTTTTTTTTTTAATATGAGAACCACCATTATGAAACCAATTGGAATGTTTAGCTCACAGCATTTAATAGAGTCCTATTTGTTTATTTCTTTACATCTATTGTAAACAACACTGTGAGTTATATCCCCAAACAAAGCTGTGTTTCATTGTTTCCTGAAGAAACTTCCAAGGAAGGGACAACTCCACTAGGATGTTCTTTCTTAAGCCTCTGAAACCTGTCCTGATGTGGGGACCTCAGGTAAAACTGCACCCTGGACACACTTGGGCAGGACTCTGTCTGCCTTCCTCATATTTGGCGCCAAAATATGGCATCTGAAAGTTTCATTTAGGTGCAACCACCAAACTCCACACCCTTGGCTTTGAAAGAAACTGGTTGGGCAGCTTCCCCTTGGCTCCCCTTCCCCACATGCTCCTCCCCGTGTAGTAAGGCATTCATAACCTGGGGCAGTAAGCGTGTGCCATCTAGCCAGAAGCCTGCCTCACCCCTGCTCACATCACAGCCCTGGCGCCAGGTCTGCCTGCCAGTCCCACCATAGTGGGCACGATGCCCACTGCAGGCATGCTCCAGCTTGTCTGCCTTTTTCACCTGTCGGTCTCTGCAGATCCAGCTACCTTCCTCTATTTCTAGACAATTCTGATATGCCTTCAGGTGTGGCTGGATCTAGCAGCATGTTCCTCCCATTCTTCCCCATTTCAGCTGATACAGCTCTATCCTTCCAAGGGTTAAGGCTAGAACTTGGGAGCTGGGCCTGACTCATCTTCCCTCACCCCACATGATGCTGGTCGAGAAATACTCTCAAATTTCCCTCTTAAGTCTCCAGTGAATTTATCTATCTTTATCCCTACTCCCTTCTCAACTTGTCCAGTGTCCATAATTGCCTGCTTTGACTAGTGTACTCACCTCCACACTGGTACTCAGGTTTCTACCCTCACCTTCCTCAGTCTGTCCACCATAGAGGGCACCTGTGAGCATCTAAGTCAGGGCCCATCCTCTTCTGCCCACAGCCCTCCATGGCTCCCACCTCCCTCATGGTCAAAGCCAAAGTCCTTTTTCCTGTGCTTAAGTTCCTGCATGACCTCCCATAACCCCTCCTACCCTCACTTCCTCCCTCTTTCCAGCCACAAGGCCTCTTCACTGTGCCTCCAACATGCCAGGTGTGGTCCTGCTCCAGGGTCTCTGCACAGGCTGTTTCCTATCTGGAGTGCCCTTCACATTTTTATGGCAGTTTCCTTCTGACCTTTCACTTCTCCCTCAAGCATCATGTCCTCAGAGAAGCCCTGCTGACCACACCAGCTCGTGTCACACAATCTTCCTCTATCACACACCCCTCTATTTTTTTTTTCCTTTACAGCTGTTGTCACCTGAATTTCTCTCTCTTTACTCATTTACTATATAGATCTGCATCATTTAATATGGGAACTGCTAGCCACATGTTAACTAATTACATTTAAAGTTAATTTAAAATTCAGCTCCTCAGTGTGACTCGTGGCTGCAACACTGAAACCCACTGATACAAAGTGTTTCTATCACTGTAGAAAGTGCTGAGGATGGTGCTGCCAAGACTCCCGGAGCCAGGAGGGTGGGGCCAGGTCTGTCTTGGTCATTGCCAGGGGCTGGCAAATAGTAGGTGGTCAATAAATATTTATAAAGTGAACAGATACGTGGCTAAGAAACCTTACACTGCCAGGAGGAAAGAGGTCAGTGCAAGCCATCTACAGTCCCTGGGGCTACAGCCCCTGAGCCTCTCTTGCCTTTTGGTAGCCATGTAGGGTCTCTAACTCCCCATTGTCAAGATGTGGAAATGAAAGTCCCCAAAACAAAGGTCACATGCCTGGGATTTGAACCCGGGTCTTCGTGGAGGAAAATCATTCTTCAGGGACCGTTCCTGCCCCAAATGCAGAAATTTGTAAAATGCTGCCTGACCACAACCAGACTGCTTTGCCCTGCAAATTGCTGAGTGAGCCAAAATCATGGGGGATGGGCTGATGACCAGAATTGCTGGTCCCCCTGCTACCAGGTCTGGTCCCCACCAAGCTCATCACCTCTCACCCTGAGCCAGCCATGGCCATATCCTCTCTGCAAGATGCCTGTGTGTCTTCCATTTACGTACATCTTGCACCTGGCAGGTACCCCGTGTCACCTTCCCCCCATGTCTTCCCTCCTTGTTCGTGATTTCTGCTATGTCCCAACATGCCTCAGTTCATCTTTCATTCAACTGCCTCACATCTTCTCCTTAAACTAATTAATTTGCTTTGGAAACTAACTCATAATACACCTCTAACAGAGACCAGGTGGCACCATACACCTCTAACAGAGACCCAGTAGACTCTAGCCAGCCTTGGTAGTCAATAGAAACATTGTTTCATGATGAAAATGTGTACCTAGCGCTTCCATGTTCGCTGGATACTACTGCTAATGCCACCAACAGCCAGATGGGAATGGGATTTTTGTATGAAGAGATTAGCAGGTGCCATGTTTAAGATCAACCTGGACTTGGCTGAGCCTCTCTCCTTGACGTGTTAGGAAAGGGGAGCTTCTAGCTTCAGCAGCTGATCTATGCAACTCTGGGTTTCCAGATACCTCTTCCTAGGACACCCCCAAACAACCCCATTCCAGGGGTGAGTTCCTGACTTAAAAAATCACAGCACATAAGACGCAGAAGGCCTGGGTTCTCTTCCCAGCTCTCTTCTGAGAGAGCTGTCCTTTCAACAGCTTCTGCACTCAGGCCTAGCTATTGGATGCCTAGGGCTGATTTTTGTGGGTTTGAGGTCTGTGAAGATCAAGGAAGCTAAGGCAGGCTCGGCGCCTGTGGCTCAACGGGCTAAGGCGCCAGCCACGTACACCTGAGCTGGCGGGTTCAAATCCAGCCCGGCCCGCCAAACAACAATGACGGCTGCAACCATAAAATGGCCGGGTGTTGTGGCGGGCGCCTGTAGTCCCAGCTACTTGGCAGAGGCAGGAGAATCGCTTGAGCCCAGGAATTGGAGGTTGCTGTGAGCTGTGATGCCATTGCACTCTATCCAGGGTGACAGCTTGAGGCTCTGTCTCAAAAAAAAAAAAAGGAAGCTAAGGCACAAACCAGAGTGGTCCTCAAGGCAGGTCTGGATGCAACACCTAATTCCTTCTGGATGGGGCCTGGTTTGGGTCAGAGCTGAAACCCCAGCATTTACCACACATGAGGCCTGATAACTTTCTGAGGCTCTTCTTCTAGGGAGAAGGAGATGGAGGCAGCCATGTGAACATGGGGGCAGGGAGGGCATCCCAGTACATGCAAAGGTACTGAGGTGGGAAAAAACACACCCAGTTCTAGTGAAAGAGAGGGGAGCTGGTATGGACAGGGAATAGAAGGACTGAGGGGAGATGGCCTTAGAGGGGGGGCATGGGGGAATGTGGAATGTGGTCCCCAACTCCCCAGTATTTGAGGAATAAACAATCATCACACCCCTGTAATGATTCTCCTTTCACTGCTACCCTCAGCATTTATTAGACATTTAATGTACACCAGAGCCCAGACTAAGCACTAGGATGACCCAGGCAGCCCCAGACCAGCCTTGGGGAGCTCCCAGGCCTATGAGGGAGGCAGACAAGGTCTGTGGCTAAAAATCAGAGCCGCGATGGGGGATGCAGCAGAACTGGCAGGAAGGGCTGCCTGAGATGTGAAGGATGGAAGAACTATTGCTAGGCCAAGGCAGGGAGAATGGGGAGTAGGGAGGCTGTCCCAAGTCCTGGTGACTGGGGAGAAGGTGACATCTTTGGACAGGGGTTTGGATCTGGAACCAACTCCATCTCCTCCCCAAACCTAAAAAAAGCTTATTAAGCGCTTAATATGAGTGTGGCGCTCAGAACCTAGCTGGGCACACAGTAGGTGCTCATTGAGTACACTGGCTATTATTCTTGGCTCTTCCCATGGTCCAGACATGCTTGAACGTAGCTCACACAATCCCCTAAAACCTGGTAATTAGTCTTCTCCCTATTTTTTTAGTTGAGGAGACTGAGGCACAGAGGTTGGGGCCAAATTCTCACCACTGGTAAGAGGCAGAGCTGGGACTGGAAGCCAAGTGGGTTCTCAACCTCTCCTCCCACCACTTGTTCGGGCCTCAATTTCCCTTCCCAGCCCTTGCCCTACAGCCTCCACCTGGAGGATGTCCGGATGCCCAGGATCTGTAGCATCTTAAACCCAGCCCACCTGTGACCCAGCCATCTACACCAAGACACAGAAGAATGAACCACTGGCTCCAGAATGTATTACTGGTGGTAATTATTCCTCAGCAGATGCCCCCGGTAAACACCGCTCCCTGGGAGCCATGATAGAGGGGTGCACTGGCATCGGTGGACTCTACAGTGTGGTCTGGACACCAGACCTTTGTGCTCCCTGTTCCCTCTGCTCTTCCCCACAGACACCCTCCCAGACAGCTCCCTCCTGCGCTCATGGCCTCTAATCATACCACCTTCACAGTGAAGACTTCTTGTATATCCTACTTAAAATTTTGTCTCTCACCTTGGCATTCCCCATTCCTGATTTTTTTTTCCCCTAGAGCAACATAACCACCCTCTGACATTTATGTACTTTTTCTCTTTTGCTTTGTATATTCTCCACCTCTCTTGCTAGTGTACAAGCAGCAAGAGGGCAGGGAATTAGTTCATTCAAATCCCCCCGGGAGTACCTGCAACATAGCAGCTGCAAATATTTGTGACAGGGACAGTCCCTCTTATCTGTCCCTACAAGTAACAACCTCTGCTGTTAGTGTCAATTTTCATGTGTCTTTCCTATGCAGTTACAGACCAAAGGCAACACTCAGTAATTTTTTTTAAATGTGAAATGTGTGTCATTCTGTTTGTATCACTGTTTCCCCCCACCCCACATGACATTGTAGCTACTGAGCACACACAACCTGATCACTTTTTGCTTGCGGTCAAATCTTCCACTATAAGGCTATACCTGTTTATTATCCAGTCCCCTGCGAATGGACACATAAGTTGCTCCATTTCCCCCAACCTTATCTAATGCTGAGGAGAATCTCCATGTTAATGCCTCCCTGGCCCAGGTGGGGAAACATCGGTCTTCCCCAGGTGATGCTGGGGTGGAGAGTCTGGTTACAGCTCATTCTGAACAAATAGGTTCCCCTCTGCATATTTGGAAAGGTGTATGTCAGTGCAGTCCCCAAAGAGGTTGGGGACTGTACTCTCCAAATGGCTATTATCCAAAATTAAGTTTACTTGTTCCCTTTGGGCCTGATAATATCAGACACATTCCCATGTAGAAAATCCTCACAGCAAAAGACCTGAAGCAAAAGACCTAAATGCCCACAAATAGGGGACTGGTTAAATAAATAACGGCATGAAGGACAAAATAACGATACAGGAGATCAGTATCTCTTAGTATTATGAGATCAGTATCATAGCTGTGAAAAGGAATGGGAACACCAGATGTATGACTATAAAATTACTTTTAAGATACTATATTTTTAAGTGGGGGAAAAAAAACAACCAATGTACAGAACAGCATGTAAAAGATGCTACCATTTGGTTAAACAAAGGAATATAAATCTATCCGCCTACTGAATGTTCACAGAAGATTTCTAGATAACTGCATTGTCCAAAACAGTAGCCACAAGCTGCATGTGGCTGTTTAAATTTAAATGGAAGAAAAGGGAAGAAAATTTAAAATTCAGTTCCTCGGTTGCACTGGCCACATTTCAAATGCTCAATAACCACGTGCAGCTCATGGCAACTGTATGGAGAGCTAAGACAGAGAGCATTTTTATCACCACAGAAAGTTCTACTGGATAGCACCAGAGGCCAAATCTGGCCCCTCATCTGCTTTTATAAATAAAGCTTTATTGGCACATAGCCACACCCATTGGTTTATGTTTCGTCTATGGTTGCTTTCACACCACAATGACAGAGTTCAGTAGCACCAAACTTCAGCTGGCAGAGCTGAAGAGAACTACTATCCAGCTCTTTAGAGAGAAAAATCTACTGACCCCTATTTTAGGAGACTGCTTCCAGGGAAGGAGAGGGGAGGGATTTTGCAAGCACTAGAAAGAATCTACTGTGCATTTATCTCTACATCTTCAATTCTATCCCATGTGTATGCATTTTCTGGCCAGAACAATAAATTAAAAATAAAAGAAGTGGTGACACAGAGATGCCAATTTAATCTCCTACCAGTAGTGCCTGGAGGGCCTGATTCCCCTCAACACTGCCACCTTGGATATTACCACGCTTCAAACACTTTTGCTAAATGGATGGGCAAGAAATGTATCTCATTGTTTTAATTTGCATCTCCCGGGCAAGACAGAGGAGACTCCTTAACTACGGATAAATGCTTGTCTAATCATCCGTCACCCCCAGACTCCACAAGGGCAGGGACCCTGTCAGCATCAGCCACCACAGCATACCCAGCCCCTGCATGTGGCCAAGCAGTCAGAGCCCAGTAAATCCACATTGAGTGGATGAATTAAGAAATGAGGGAATTGGGCTAAGATAGGGGCCACAGTGCAAGGCCTGGGATCACTATGGCTGGTGGAGGGCATTAAATGCCAAGCCAAGTTTCTCCAACACAGTCTCAGGGTAGGAAGGAACATGGGACAGGGCTAGGTCCTGTACAGGCCAGAGCTGCCAGCCCCTCAGACATTCTTCCTGGGGATCCTGCTCAGGAGTCAGGGAAGAGAGCAGGACAGGCAACGGTCTGGCAGTCTCAGGGGCAGGGGAAACCATGGGTTGCAGGCGGGAGAAGGATTATATATTCATCAGAATCTTAAACAAAAGCCCCGCAGCCGCCTGTCAGCTGGGCTCTATGGCTTTTATGGTAATCAGCGATGAATTACCCACAATGCCTGGCCAAGCGCAAGTGGTTCTTGGCCTGGATCCTAAACTAATTTTTATATGTTCGTGTGTGTATATAATTTTGCTCACTCCCTCCTATTTCTCTTCCTTCATTAGCAGGAGCATGAGAGAAGAGGCATGGGGGAGAGGCATGGGGTAGGCAAAAGGAACCCTGAATGTAAGGTGAGGAGTGCTTACCTAGATAGCCCCCAGCCCTGGAACCCACCTGGCATAGGGCCCTGGGCTCATGGCACACTAGGGTGGAAGTTAGGAGCCAAGTTGGAACTAAAGGGAGCCTGGAAACCACTGAGAACTAAAGCTGGCAGCTCTGGGGGTAGAGAGAGAAGGGACGGGTGTTTGGCTGTCTCTGGTGGTGGTGAGAGTGTGTGGGCCCCCCAGTAGGGTCAAGTGTTTGCTGTGTGGCCTTGGGCAAGTGCCTTAACCTCTCTGGGCTTCAATCTCTGCAACTACAAACCAAACCTCCCCCCTGCACATCCTACCTCAAATGTGTAGCTCACAGCCTCCGCCAGGGCCCCTGTTTGTGCTGGGTACTTCAACATAAGTTATTTCACAAATGCAAAAACTGAGGGTGAGAAGAGGATGTATCTTGCCCAGGGCCGATGGCCTGTATGTAGCACTGGATCCAGGGACCAGCTCAGCCCACTGCCTCCTGGAATCTTTGGCTAGTGTCCTGCTAACATGTGGGTTCCCATGCCCACTCCTCTGACAATCTCTGCCATCTCAGTTCACAGTCTCCATCTTCACAGATGCTCGGGACAGAGGCCTGGGAGTCACCCTGTTTCTTCTCAACCAAATCAGTTGGCTAATCCAGATAACCCTTCTGAAAAGCCCTATTCTCTGCCTCCATCTGGTTCAGCCCCACCATCACTGGCCTGGATCAACAAAATCACCTCTACCCTTGTTTCCCACCCTCACCCCCAACCTGTCTGCCTCACAGCAGTCACCAGAGGGCACCTGTGAATACTGGAGTCAGGGCTTATCCCTCCTCTGCCAATAGGACTTCCTGGCTCCTACCTCCCTCAGGGTCAAACCCAAGTCCTCCCCATGGCCTACCAGGCCTTGCACGACCTCCCTCCTCCCTCAGTTCCCCTACTCACTCTGCTCCAGCCACACAGGCCTCCTAGCTGTGCCTCCAACATGCTGGGCTCAGTCCTGCCTCATGGCCTTTGCATGGGCTGTGCCCTTCACCTGGACCATCTTCTCCTAGATCTCCACACAGGTTAGTCCCTCATGCTTGCTGGTCTTTATTGAAATGTGACCTCCTTAGTGAGGCCTGTCTTGATTGTGTAGCTAAAATAGCCCCTCCTTCTCACCTACCTCTTCCCTTGGTTTGGGATAGACTCTTAAATATTTAATCTATTTATTTAAAGAGTAGGGCTTTTTCTTCTGTCTTCTTCACCACTCTTGTTTCCAATAACTGGTCCTGTGTGGATCAGGCCTAGCACACCACAGGTGCTCAATAAGTATCCACTGATGGATCTCTAGACCTCCAGCAGGGTCTGGTCCCAGAAAGGAGACTATGATTTGTTTACTGAACATATAGAAGCTTTTCTTAGGGTTTGAAGGGAAACTTTAGATCTAAAACTACACTGAGTGGACAGTGGGATGGGGATGGACAGGGGGATCTTGCAGCCAGCTTGGTGGAAGCAGCCAAGGATGGCCAAGGAAAGAAGAAAAACATTCCTTTCTCATAAGAGGGAGCCCCAACTCACTTGCCAGTGACTGGGGCAGAGACTGTACACACTCTTTGCAGGGTGACCGGGTGAGAGGGAGTAAATGCTAAAATGTGCATCCCACGCATAATCTCTTGTTTATGTGTGAAGCCTGTGTGTGAATGAGCACTACAATGCATTTCTTACAAAGCAAAACAGAGACAAATGGCCACGTCTGTCAGGAAGTGCTGGGCAGGCTGATGGCACAGTATGCAGCCCTGAAAAAGAAGCGGCCAGCTCTGCATATCCCAGTACTATAGTACAAGAGCAGAGCACGGAACAGCGGGCAAAGGGTGTGCAGAGCGGGGACAGGAGAACTGTATGCCTACATGTGCTACTGCTAAAATAATAGTAGTTTAATCTGTCATGAGATTAGAGTTTAAAAATAAGAAAAAATAATACGATTAGTAACAATGATTACTAATATTTATAGATCACATATTGTGTGCCCAGGGACTGTTCAAAGCCCTATACACATATCTCACTGAATTCTTCCCATTTTATAAATGAGAACTTTGAGTCTCAGGGAGGTCAGAACACTTGCCCAAGGTCACCCGATTTGGTGGAAGGATATGAAACTAAGCCACTAAGACCCAAAGCCCAGGCCCAGATTTGGTGACTATGCTCACTGATAGCCAAGCTTGATGCCTGGCATACAGTGGGTGGCCAATAAATGTTCTGGAGATGCCCAAGGGCATAGTGAGCAGTGACAGGGCCATGCCCAGGCAAGGATGGTGGGACTTTATAGAGTGGTCCTTTGTGCGGCGATCAGCTGAAAAACGCTTACAGGGAAGAATCAATGCAATCATGCAATCAATACAAAACACGCAGGAAATTGGGCGTTGGGAGTAAGACGGCTGGCTCAGGGGATGACAACTGGCTGCCAGTCTCATTTCCTCCTGTGACAGACATGGGCAGGCCTGGCCGGGGTCCACGGCTGGCGCAGAGCCAGGGTTGGGAGGACCTCCCTATCTGTCAGCCTGTGACGTGTTCATCAAGAGGCTGGGAAATGTCAGGACCATCCAAGGCAGGTGGCAGGAGGGATGAGAGTGAGTACTTCTCAGATGGGTGGGGCAGGCCCGGCCCAAGGTCAATGCTGTCCTTAGCAGCCTTTTCTCCTTCCTACCTCAGTTGAACTCACCATTCAAGCCATGCTTATGGATAAACCATATGACATACATATAAAACCACAGATTTAAGGTAAGCTTGGTGCCATGTGTTCTGCTTCATGTGTACTTTGTGACTTCAAGTAAGTGATTTCCCTTGTATGAGCCTTAGTTTCCCCATCAATAAAATGGTTGTTACTCTATGTCCTGGGACAACCTTCTAAACCACAGTGAATAGCAACCCCAAGTGACCAGAGTCTGAATTGTGCCTTGGACTCTTCCATTGCTCAGGCAAATGGTTCAATCTCTCTGAATCTGCTTTTGTCTATCTGTTGACGTCTCCTTGATTGAGCTCCTGGATTGAGCTATGCCTGAAGCTGATATAGTTCTAACATGAGTCTTCTCAGTTTTCACTAATGTCAGTTTAATTTGGGTTTCTCCATCTCTCAAGCTGGGAGCCACTGTGCCCCTGAGGATGGGGTTGCCCTAGTAGCTGGGGCAGTGGGCTGAGGATTTGAGACCTTGCAGGCTCTCCTGGCTTAATGGTTGACATAGTTTGGGGCCCAAACTTCTAGGTCTCAGATCAGGCCCAAACCTCTAGGTCTCAGATCATTCAGAACACAGTTGCTGGAAAACAATACACACATGGCATCATTTGAATTTGGGCCTAAGAGCAGGGCCCACTGACTGAACATCTTGATTCATTTAATAAGCACCTATTATGCTCTAGGCCCAATGCAAGACATGAAGCGAGACAACTATTTCACCCTGTGGGTTCACAAAGACCTTCTGTGGGAAGCCTTTGGACATGCCATTCCCTCTGCCTAGAACACCCTTCCCTCTCCCCTCCCTGTCCAGTTACCCCCTACTTAACTGTCACATCTCCCACCAGCTACCACCTCTTCCAGGAAGCATTCCCTGACACCCCCTCCTATCCTCTCTTCCCCTCCCTCATCCCAATTCCAGCAATTTCCTTATTCCACTGAGTTTAAGATGCATTATTATTTTATGTATCAATAAGAAAGAAAAATAGCATGGCCAATTAAACTGGCCAAGACTTTTTTATCACAGACAATTAATTCAACAGCTACTGAAAGAGCTTCTGGATACTTCTTTGCATATAGATTTTGAACACTTTTCTCCTTTGAACAACATATGTAAATGGAAAATACAAGTAAAATACATGGTTTGAGTTTTCTGAAAACTTTTCTGCATTCTGAGTCCAGTGCTTCTAAATTGCTTTTTGTCCTAGAGCTGCTGATTAGGGGTTTTGCACACGGCACTATTCCCTGAACTACCAGGCACTGGACTCTTAGCCTTTCCTATGGGCAGCTGCCCCTGCTGCCCCAGGATTTTCCTCCAGCCATCTGAGACACCTGCTCTGAGGGAGCCATAAAAAGTACTGACATGGCCAGGGCTCCTCCCCACCCTCACATGTCCCAAACATCATGATTTGTTGAGTGACACTTTGAGGGCCACAACAGTCAAGACAGGACGCTAGAAATAAACCCTCCAACTAAAACAATGCCTGGCAGGCATCGGGAAAATATTTTATGGATACACAAACACTCAAGCCCGATTTAACAGAAAGTGAGTCCTCAGAGACGGTGGGCAATGACCACAAAGTCACACAGCTAAGTAGAAGGTGAGGACAGAATGTGAATCTGGGTCTGATAAAATCCTCACCTTTGCACTGTCCACACAGCTGTTATCAGCACCCATTTTCCTAACATGGGGGTAGGGCAGGACTTCAATCAACATCTTGAATAAAAAAACTCAAACTCATATAGACCTTTACATTTGCGGAGAGTGGGGGTGTGGTCCACCTATAAATTAGAAAGAAATAATGACCAGGAAGTGCTGGAGGGAATGAGGACAGAGCAGGCTTCAACCCAGTCAAGCCCATTGGCAAGGTGGTCTGGTCATGCTGTGTGACCCTGAGGAAGTACATCAACCTCTCTGGGCCCCAGCTTTCCTCACCTGTAAAATGGTCATAACAGTCTCTTCCTCCTACACATAGCTGCTGTGAAGATTAAATCCACAGAAGGTTCGCAGAGCTGTTCACAACACCAAAGTGGCTGGTAAATGGTGAATATTATTTTTAAATAATTTTTTTCTGTCCAACCTTGTCAGGGTATCTAGCATCCCCTGTTCCAGACACTTGGTTCAGTGAGAAGCTGCTCCACAGTCTCTTTATCTGTTTGTATTCTCCGTTTAAGTGATGGTGCGTCTGTCCCCCTTGAGGGTAAGGCCCTGGTCTGGCCTGGCCTCACCTCTGTATCTGTCCCTGAAATTCTAAGTTCTGGAAATGTCAATGGAAGGATTGAGAAGAAAGCGACAGGTCAGCCTGGCCACTAACAGAAACGGGAGGAAAAAGAGAAGGAATATTCAGCCTTCAAAATTATCCCAAATCTGCCCACTTCTCCCTACTCCTCTGTCCCTACCTGAACCAGCTCATCCCCTCCACCCTGGTCCTCTTGCCCTACCAGCCTTGCTTCCGTCTGTCCTCATAGCAGCCAGAGGGCAGCTGTGAACACCTGAGTTAGGGTCAGTCTCTCCTTGGTCCTCAGCCCTCCCTGGTCCTACCTCCCTGGGGGGGGGGGTCAAAGCCCAGGTCTTCCCTATAGCCCACCAGGCCCTGCATGAGCTGCCCTGTCCCCTCCCTGCCCTCCTCTCCTCCCTGTTTCCCCCTCTTCACTCTGGCCCAGCCACAGGGACCTCCTATCTGTGCTCCCAATACCGCCCGGTTCTGCCCCAGGGCTTTGCCTAGACCACTCTTCCCCCACAGAAGCACTTGGCTCCTCCCTCCTCTCCATCAAGGCACAATGACACCATCCCTACAACCCCATTTACAGCAACATCTCTCCTCCCTCCACTCCTCAGTCCCTTTTCTCCTTCACTCTTGTCCCTCTCTAACAAGGTACATACATATCCTATTCTGCCTGTTGACTCTCCAGGATCAGAGTGTGAACTCCGCATAAGCCACACCCTCTGTCCCCTGTGGGGTCCTAGCACAGACCCTGGTGTGCAGGAGGGGTCTAAGAAATTCCCCCATGACCAAAGAAAACACAAATCTGAAGGTGGTGGCTGCAGTCAAACAAGCCACTGGGCCCCCAGGGCTGACAGCGGAAGCATCCACTCCTACTCTAGTTGGGCCTTTCCTGTCCCCACGTGTGATCCAGGCCTAGTCCTCTGCCATCCGGCAGCCCAACACCTGCCAGGAAGGCACAGGAAGCAGGGGCGGCCACCGCAGTGCCTGTGCCCTTGGACAAGCAGGTTTAATCCCTGCTCTGTCGGGAGGTGGGGACACAGCCCCTGCTGGTCCACAGACCTTAAAGCCGGCCAGACACACAGAGGCGAGAAGTTCCAGCTTGCCAATCCTGCTCCCAGGGAAGGGCCAGCATGGGGAAGGTCTGATAAATACTTAGCGAATAAACATATTTGTCTACAACTGCCAGATAGCCCAGCCTGCCTGGGGCTTTACCCAATTTGCTCATAGGATCCTTCCAAGGATGCTGAGAGGCCAGGGTTATCATTATCCCCATTTTACAGATGAGGAATCAGGCCCAGAGAGAAGTCATAGCTAATAAGGGACAGATTCAGACACAGGCCATGTGGAGACTAGATTGCGTCAAGTCTAACTGACGCAGTCTTGATGGATGACGAGAATAAAGCAAGGGAACAGAGAACCACCAGCAGTTGCTAAGGAGCATTTGCTGTATGCTTGTACTGCAGGACAGAGGTGGTTGCCTCCTGACAACCCAGTGATGTGGGCTCATTTTAGGGATGAGGAAAACTGAGTCCCTTGAGGGGAGAAGTGATTTCCTGAAGGTTCTACACCTAGAAGTGGCAGGTCCAGAGCCAGCACTAGATTCACTAAATCCTTACTTCAGAGAAGTGATGGGGATCATTTTGGAGGGACCTGAATGTTGTAATGAGATTGGCTTATCCCTTATGAGTATCTACTGTGTGATGGCCTGGAGTGCAGAGCTCTGAGATGTCCTATTTCCAGAGGCAGGAACAAAGGCTCAAAGAATGTCAAATATTTGCCCAAGCCCTGAGATGTCCCTGTTTCATAGAGACAGAGAAATTAAATCATTTGCTCAAACCCTGAAACTGTGGCTATTTCCAGAAGGGTACACTGAGGCTCAGAGAGGTTTTGCTAATTGTGCAAGGTCACAAAGCTGGCAAGAGGCAGCTCTGGGAATCAATTCCAGGGCTTCCCGACCAGACTTGGAACTGTAGGATACGTGGTCCACACCTGAGCTGGCATGGCCCAGCAGCAAAAGCCCTCAGCTCTGCTAACCAGACACTCTCACACCAGGGCCTCACCAGAGTATCAATATAGACACGCAGCCCTGTTGGTAGCCAGGCTTCTTTGGGTTTAAAAGAGGGGAAATAAAAGTCATCTAACACCAGCTATATTTTTAAAAATCCCATAGCAATAAAGAGGCTGGCCCGGCAGTGCGCACCACGTCCGTGGGCAGGCAGAGGCCCCGGAACTGGGGGACGCGGCTATTTTTTAAAGGGGCTATTTCTGGAGGCTGAGGTGAGAATGTGGGGGCGGGAGGAAGAAGCAGCCGCAGGCAGGACATGGGCCCGCCCTGACTGGCCGACTCCGGGGAGGTTCAGAGTGAGAACGTGGGAGACACCCCATGAGTTCCGCCACTGCCAGCAGCCAGTGAAAGATCTTGAGTATCCCGGAGCCTCCTTTTTACCCTATGACTGGAGAGCTGTTTAGGCAAAATGTATGCTTGGAGTCCTACTGTGTGTATGTTCCACCATGCACACAGTGGGGGAGGACACAGGCAGATGATGACTAAGAAGCACACAACGAGGATGGTGGCAAGCGCTTTAGGACAAAGCAGAGCAGGAAATGGGAGATGGGGAAGCAGCTGCCTGCAAATTAAATAGAGTTGCCATGGGAGGTCCCACCAAAAAGTGAGCAGGTATCTCAGGAGGTAAGGAAGGGAGTCATATACATATTGGAGGAAACATGATGGGGAGGGAACTGCCTTTGCAAAGGCCCTGGGGCAGGGCCACACCTGGTATGCTGGACACAGCAAAGAAGCCTGTATTGCTGGAGCAGAGTGAGAAGGGGCAGGCAGGGAGGGGATGGACAGGTCATGCAGGGCCTGATGGGCCTTAGGAAGGACTTGGGCTTTGATATCAAGGGAGCTGGGAGCCATGAAGGGCTGTGGGCAGAGGAAGGACAGGACCTGACTCAGTGTTCACAGGTGCCATCTGGTGACTGCTGTGGGGAGGACCGACCATGGAGTGCAAAGGTGAAAGCCCAAGGAGCCAGGCAGGGGTAACTATAATGGTCCAGGTGAGTAATTTTGGGGCCGGACCAGGTATAGACAAGGGACTGGAAGAAATGGGAAAATGAGGGCCTGGCACAATGGCTCACATCTATAATCCCAACACTTTTGAGACGCTGAGGCAGGACTGCTTGAGGAATTTGAGGCCAGTCTGGGTAACAGAGCAAGACCGCCCTCTCTACAAAAGATTAAAAAATTAGCCAGGCATTGTGGTGCATGCCTATAGCCCCAGCTACTTGGAAGGCTGAGGTGGGAGGATCACTTGAGCCCAGGACTTTGAAGCTGCAATGAGCTATGATGACACCACTGCATTTTCAGCCCAGGTGACAGAGTGAGACCCTGTCTCTGGGAAAAAAAGTAAGGAAGGGTTGGAGGGAGGGGGGGAAGGGAGGGAGAGAGAGAAAGTGACAACTTCCCCACTGCACAGGGTTGAAGATTAAACAAGCTGATCAGTGTAAAGTGCTCAGTACACAGTAGAAGCTCAATAAACACCTGTTTGTATGCATTATAGGAACTTGGTCTCTATACTGTGAACCTGAAATCTGTATCCTTTTGTACGACCTTGGGGAGACTCAGGAGCAGATGGTGGCCTCTGTGGCTGGGACCATTCTCTGTGTTAAAGATGGACTGTGTTAAAGATGTCCCCACTGCCCAGTCCTAGGCTGGAGGAAGCTAATTGGCCCAGAGCCAGGTTTGATGATGGTGACGGACGCAAAAGTAGCAGCCAACAGAGGGAAGGGAGGAGGAGACTCCTAAGAGTGTCAGAATGGGGCACTGGCACAAAGTGTGGGGCCAGACAAGTGTCTCAGTTCTATTGTGTGAATTCTACTGCATGATCCTGGAGAAGTCCCCTCTCTGAGCCTTGGCGTCCTTATTTGCAAAAAGGGACAGAGAAGGTGTTATAAGGACACCACTGCACTCCAGCCTGGATGACAGAGTGAGACTAATGGCAGTGTCTGTACTTGTCTCAGAGGGCTGTGCAGATTCAACAATATGATGGCAGGGAGGCTGGGGCTGCCTTGGCACCTGTCACACTTGGTCTTTTATCATCATCCTCACATTCCACCTTTGGAAAACTTCAAGTCTGGGGTTTCTGAAGCAGAGGGCCAAGAACAGCTACACCCCAGAGAGCACTGTGTCCCAAGGCTCACATACTGCCTCAGTTAGAATCAAGTTGAGTTTCAAATGCCAGAAAACTCACAGGAGAGTTGTAATTTCTCTCTGTTCCTTCTACCTCTTTGAATCCCCATTCTTATATATGACACTTGCCTCATGGTCCAACATAGCTGCCTGAGCACCTGCCATCACTTCCATATTCCGGGGGGGGGGGGAGTAGAAGGTGGAAATGTGCCACCCTCCAAAAGCATTTCTGGAAAATCTTGCTCATTTATCTCACAGGTCAGAATTGCATCATATGGCACGAACAGCCACAAGATACACTGAGAAGAATGGTTTTCTCCCCTCTGGGTGGCTATGTACTCAGATAAAAATCAGTGTTCAACTGTCATGGAGGAGGGAATATGAGACCCTGCCACAAACATGTGGCCCATAGGGGCCAGGCATTAGGTTTTAAACAAGCACACTTAAAGAGAGTTTGGCCTGAAAAGGGGAAATCACTAGGGCCTGCCCTCTGCCTCCACATCAAGATGGTTTTCACTTATCCCAAGGTCCACCTCCTCCAAAGACACCAAGGCCAGAAAAAGTGGCTGCAACTGTAGCACAAGCTCTGCCTGTGGTGGCCCTGAAGGCAAGGATCCCACCCACAGCGTGAGCTCCCCAAAGCACCAGGGCTAAGCCACCAGGCACCTGTATTCTGCCTCCTCACTACCTGGTGAGGACACTGGCCAATTCATCTCCTTCTCTTCAGTAAACAACTGTCAGAGAAAATAAATAGTTTTTAATAGGCTCATTAATTGAATTCAGGGAGAAATAACCTTTTCCCCAGGCTGTTGAGAAAAAATGCTCAGAAGCAAAGTCCAAACAACTCAGGCTGAAGGTAGGAGACGATCTGTTGAGGACTCCCTCAAACAGTTCTGGCAGCACTCAGTAACATGACTCAGCCAGCAAGGGGTCATTCCTGTGCTTGGCTTAAGGCAGAGAGTCTGGAGTGGGTGCTGAGGCATCTTAATGCCTCGCAGGCACTCAGACCTCAGTTTCACGCCTGGAGCCAACACAGGGGAAACCAGCCAAGAAGTTAATGTCATTGTCTCTGTCCTCATTGTGTTTATTTTTAAGGTTCTGCCTTCAAGGACATACCAGGTGCCATTCACAAGAATGCAACAAAGTTTTCTCTTTTAAGTTTTAAAACAGAATGGGTTTTAAGAACTCTGCTGAGTCTATAGGAGAGAGGTGGCAAAACACTGGATAGGGAGTCCAAAGACCTAAAGGCAACCCATATAGTAACCGTGGCACAGACACTCCACACTTGCTGAGGGCTCTGGGCATACTGGCATGACTCGGTTTTCCCATCCAGGCTCATGGGGCAGCCCTGCTCATGTCCCCAGCACACCCCCCACTGGCATCAAGTACCACCTTTGTCCGGGCCTGTGTTTGGCTTGCCTGGGGCTCACTGCAGTCTCCTGCCGACCTGCTCTGGACACTGCAGTGGGGCAGCACCAGGCATAACTCAATACGCATGGACACACCCACATTCCAGCACCTACAAACCCTGGCCCCCAAAGCCCCATCTGAAGGAATACCAATCTTGCTTCTAAAGGGCATTATTCATCATGCTGTACTGTATGTATGGTATCACATGATATCTCAGTCAGTTTGGGGGCATTCCACGCATGTTTAGTACGAACCCTTCCAACACCGAGGTGCCTGCACCTACTTGCTCCTATTTTACAGATGAGGAGGCTGGCAGGGAAAATTTCTGCCTCAGCATCACTCTCAGAATACCAAATTCAATCCCCAAATGAAAGCCTGGTGGGCTCCTCAGTAACTTCTACAATATCCCACATCTGGCTGGATACATGGGATGTCACATGAACATCAGAGCATTATCACATAAACAACAATGGCTGAGTGTTTTTTTTTTTTTTTTTCTGAGATAGGATCTTACTCTGTTGCCCAAGCTGGAATACAGTGGTGTGATCATAGTTCTCTACAGCCTCCAAATCCTGGGCTCCAGTGATCCTCCTGCCTCAGCCTCCTGAGTAGCTGGGACTATAGGTGTGTGCCACCTCGCCTGGCTAATTTTCTATTTTTTCTTTCTTTTTTTTTTTTTTTGAGACAGAGCCTCAAGCTGTCACCCTGGATAGAGTGCCGTGGCATCACAGCTCACAGCAACCTCCAATTCCTGGGTTCAAGCGAGTCTCTTGCCTCTGCCTCCCAAGTAGCTGGGACTACAGGTGCCCGCCACAACGCCCGGCCATTTTTTGGTTGCAGCCATTATTGTTGTTTGGCAGGCCCAGGCTGGATTCGAACCCGCCAGCTCAGGTGTACGTGGCTGGCGCCTTAGCCCGTTGAGCCACAGGCGCTGAGCCTATTTTTTCTTTCTATTCTTGTATAGACTACTCTTGCTCAGGCTAGTCTGGAGCTCCTAACCTCAAGCAATCATTTCCCCTTGGCCTCCCAAAGTGCTAGGATTATAGATATGAGCCACCATGCCTGGCCATGCTGAGTCTTAAAATCATTTGGCCCAGGCACTACATACTTTTTGAGGCTGCTAGCCCACTCTGGAAACAGGCAATCTCACAGACTGTTTTGGGGTTCACTGACTTCCCTTACTTCTGTCCTCAGATGCCTGACTGGAGGCCAATCCCTCTGACATATAGCTCTCAATGGCCATGCCTCACTGCTTCTGTGCTAGGCACTTCGGACACTCAGCAGCTCAGAAAGGGCATGCAAGTGGCTGAGGTCACATAGCACCTCCACCCAGGACCTGGGCTCCCAGCCTACCAGCCCAGGGACAGAGTAAGCCCATGGCTGTTTCTCTCTGCAACATCACCTATTCCAAGTTGATTGGAGCAGGTCGAGGGAGACCTGGTTGTGAGCTGCCGTTGCAGGGCTTTCCCCATCATTACCTGCCTGATCAGGATAATCAGATGCATCAGAGTTGGTGCAGGATGGTTAGGTGAAGGCTCTGGATAGCCAGGCAGGCTAATCTAGAAGGGGGAGAGTGGACCCAGCAGAGTCTGGATACAGGAGAGGGGTGCACACAGACAGGGAAACAGTGAGCAGAGGGACAATGGCCAGGGATAGGGTTGCCCTGGACACAAAAAGAGCTTCTGGAAGAGAGCAGCAGGACAAAGGCTGGGAGGTGGAAGCAGAAGGAAGGTGAATGTGTGTGAAGTGGAATGGGGAAGGCAGAGAGGAGGAGGTAGGGAGAGGCAGCAGGACCATGGAGAAGATGGTTTGGGTGGGCCATCCAGAGAGGGGAAGTGTGTTCCCCAAAGCCACAAAGCTTGTAAGCAGCAAAGACAGACCCCTGCCAAACTCTGGCTAAAAAGGGCATCCCCAGTCTCCAGGCAGCTATAGGAAGCAGCCTTCTGGCTATACTGTTGCCACATAATCTAGCTACACAATTGCAGGGCCCAGCTCACAATGAAGCCTTCAAGAGCACAGGAAAGAGCACAGAAACCACACCTCTGTTTGCTTGAGAGAAGGCTTCTCATTCCCATTTCTTGTCTTTTTGCTGTGCCTCAGTTTCCCCACCTGCAAGATGAGGTACCAGCTGCTACTTCTTAGGGCAGCTCTAAGGATGAAAAGAGAACACATGAGTGAATCCTGAACCCAGGGCAAGTGGCTGTCATAACAGGGAACTCACTGCCTATGTGTGTTCTCTCTCTTCCACTACAGGTGCTTGGGGAGTATGGGTTTGAGGCTCCATCCTTGTGTCTCCCAACTGTGCACTCCATGAAGATGGGACAGGGAGGCTAGTCAGTCAGCACCTCCTCCTGTGTGCCTTGGACCCCCAGCATTATATCAATTTATCACCAAGGGTGTGGCAGGCAAAATTCACCATTTCATGTATGAGAAAGCTGACGCTCAGGGGAGGAGAATGGAGTCACTTCACACAGCCAGGGAAGGTCTGGGTCAGGATTTGAACCCGGGGAGTATTCAGATCTCCAAAGCCCTTCCACAGCGGGGTCAGAGCCTGACCTTCCAGGACCAGGGGAAAGCAAGGAAAAATGTCCTTGGCAGCCTCCTCATGTCCTGCTGATTACAGGGAGGTGGAGCCAGAACTGTCGCCGGAAACCCTCTAGAATCCATCCGACAGGGGCAATTACCCACTTCCAATAATCAATTGGCCGGTGAAACCAGGACAGGTGTACGGAAGGAATCCATTAGTAATCTGGGTGTTCTGGCCCCAAGAGGCATCAGTGATTGTGTGAGGTAGATATTCAGGGACAGTAGCACAAGGAGCCTGGTTTCTCTTGCCATTGGATTTCTCTCACCATCTTAGGTTTTGTGTGTAAATCAGCATTTCTAAATCTCAGCACAGTTGACATTTGGGGCCAGCTCATCCTCTGGGGTCGGGCTATTGAGCAGCATCCCTGGCCTCCACTTAATTTGATGCTGGTAGTGACCCTGGATGTGACAACCAAAAATATCCCCACACAAGGCCAAGCGTTCCCCAGGAAGCAAAGTCACTCCTGGTTGAGAATTGCCACGATAAACTCAACTAATAACCCTGGTAACCCAGGTTCCCCAGCCCTGAGAGCAAGCAAGTATGATCCAGAGAAAACAAGAGATGGAGAAACAGGTCCTACAGCCAGTAGATAATTCACAGCCCTGCCCCTCGGGACAAGCAGGCTTCCTTCTACGCAGCATTTAATTTAAGTCAAGTTTATCATTATGACCAATATTAATACAATCAGAGCCAACGTTTATCAAGTGCAGATGCTGGCCCAGGCCCTGTTCTGAGCACATCCTGTGAGTTGTCATGTCAGTTCCTCTCAACAACCCTGTGAGGTGGCTAAATAATCCTTTTCACCACCCAGGAAACCGTCATCATTGGCAACTGAGGTGTCCAAGCTGGGGAAGTGGTCAAACCCCATGGTGGCGTGGATTTCTGTACCATGCCGTGTTACAATGTCTTAGGAAAAGAAAGAGCCAATGATGTTAAATAGGTTAATTTCACCTAAAATCTGAAGTTTTGGTTTTCCTTAGAAAAACCAGCAGATCTGGCCAGGGAGCCTTTCTGTGGCTTCCTTAGGAACTAGAGCAGTGGTTCTCAACCTTCCTAATGCTGCAGCCCTTTAATACAGCTCCAGTGGGTCACGACCCACAAGTTGAGAACCGCTGAACTAGAGAGTCCAATCGGCCTATGCCACCCATTTGAGGGAAGTGTCCAGCCCTGGCAGATTTTGGAGCTGGACAATTATATTCCCTCCCTGTTTTCCTGTCTTGTTAAGTTCCTTCAGATTGGTATGGAGGGGTCCCTGCCTATCTTCCTAAACAAAGCCCAGCTCAGCAGGAAGACTTTCATAGTTGTGTGGCCTTTGGCAAGTTTTTCACCCTCTCTAGGCCTCAGCCTCAATAACCATTCCAAGAAGTTATTTTTTGATCTCCAAGTTCTCTGTTAATGCCAATAGTGGCATTATCCAAGCACTGGGGGAACTTTCAGAAAACTCTGGCTGCATGTTCTTGTGTGGGTGTGCACGCGTGCATGTGCATGGATGCATAGGTGCATTTTTAAGAGACAGCATCTCCCTCCATTGTCCAGGCTAGAGAGCCATGGCATCATCATAACTCACAGCATCCTCAAACTCCCAGGCTCAAGTAATCCTCTTGACTAAGCCTCTTGAGTATCTGGGACTACAGGTGTATGCCACACCTGGCTAATTTTTTTAAAATATTTTTATAGAGACAGGGTCTGCTGTCGAGGCTGGTTTCAAACTCCCGCCCTCAAGGGATCCTTCTGCCTTGGCCTCCCAAAGCGCTGGGATTACTGAGCCACCATGCCCGGCCAGGCTGCATGTTTTTTTTTTTCTTTTTCTTTTATTGTTGGGGATTCATTGAGGAAGAAGGTTACAAGAAACCAGGTTACACTGATTCCATTTGTTAGGTAAAGTCCCTCTTACAATCGTGTTTTGCCCCTAAAAGGTGTAGTACACACCAAGACCCCACCCCCCTCGCTCCTTCCCTCTCTGCTCTTCCTTTCCCCACCCCTCCCTCATTCTTTCTCTCTTTGCTCTCCCCTTCCCCCACCCCCACCGTGACATTAATTGTCCTCACATCAAAATTGAGTACAGGGGATTCATGCTTCTCCATTCTTGTGATGCTTTACTAAGAATAATGTGTTCCACTTCCATCCAGGTTAATACAAAGGCTGTAAAGTCTCCATATTTTTTTAGTGGCTAAATAGTATTCCATAGTGTACATATACCACAGATTGTTAATCCATTCCTGGGTTAGTGGGCATTTAGGCTGTTTCCACATTCTGGTGATTGTAAATTGAGCTGCGATAAACAGTCTAGTGCAAGTGTCCTTCCGAAAAAAGGATTTTTTTCCTTCTGGGTAGATTCCCAGTAATGGGCTTGCAGGTTCAAATGGGAGGTCCAGCTTGAGGAGGCTGCATGTTTTTAAACTACAATTCAAACTCTGCCAGGTGGGGCCCCACGAGGCCTGCACCAGATGAATCTACTTCTACCTCTCATTTCTGCTGCCCTCACCTCCAGCTGCACAGCAGTAGGTGCCCCTCTTGTAGGCTTGGCACTCGCTGTCCCCAGCACCTGTTCAAACATCCCCACGATCCGACTCACCCTTCAGGTCTCAGCTCGAGTTTCACCTCCTCAGAAAGGTCCACTGTATCACTCTGGACTAAACAGTGACAGGGAAGTTGCCATGTGCCACCAGATTTTCAACCCTAGTAGAGCCCTGTCATGCGCTTTCCTCATGTATTTCCTCAGTGTCCCCCAACAGATAAAGTCCAAGGGCTGCTGCAAATACTGCTGTATCTCCAGAATTTTGTTTGCTTTTAGCTAAAAAGAGGAAAACTGGGGGGCCGAGGCGGGTGGATTGCCTGGGCTCACAGATTCGAGACCAGCCTGAGCCAGAGTGAGACCTCGTCTCTAAAAACAGCCAGGCATTGTGGTGGGCGCCTATAGTCCCAGCTACTTGGGAGGCTGAGGCAGGAGAAATGCTTGAGTCCAAGAGTTTGAGGTTGCTGTGAGCTATGATACCATGGAACTCTACTGAGGGTGACAAAGTGAGACTCTGTCTCAAAAAAAAAAAAAAAAGGAAAACTTACATAGCACTTTCTGTTCACCAGCCACATGTGCATTCATATATTCCTCACAAAATATATATATCATGAAAGTCAAAGTACTAATTTTACAGATGAGAAAACTGAGGCACTGAGCAGCTATGTAACTAGCCCAAGGTCCCATGGCTGGTCAGCAGTGAGGCTAGAATCTCAAACCAGAATCCGGCTGCCAGGTTTGCTGGCAGCTGGTTTTCAATAAGCACTGATGATGGAATGAATGAAATCAGTGAGTCAATGAATGAAGGCATGCACACATCCTTGCACATCAAGCTTGGCAACTGATCCCTCCTTGGATTACCCCTCATGAGGCTGCAGTCAGAGCCCCAAATTGCCCCGTGGTGATACTTAGACCCATGAAGGGCTCTGGAAGTTGGGAGCCAAGACTGGGGTCCCTGGAGGGTCCCGCAAGGCCACTGCCTGCTCCTCCCTGCACACCTTCCTGGCCCTCCAGGACTCAGCTCTCATCAGGCACCGCTGTGGAAGTGGGGCAGCCGTGATTAGGCAGCCAGTGAAGGGGAACGCCCCAGTTTGCAGTGGCTGAGTCATCCTGACATCTCGCTTGTCCTGGACCCCATCAAGGGGCTGGGGACAGGGGCAGGTCCTGCTACATGTCCTGTAGTGTAAAAATATAGCACAGCAGCATCTGCATTCCAGGTGCTGTTGTAAGTGTGCATCTTACAGGTATTAACTCATTTCACCCTCCTAACAACTCCTTAAGGTTGCTATTATTACTCTTTCCATTTTACAGATAAGAAACATGGAAGCACAGAGAGGTTAAGCAACTGGCATCAGGTCACACAACCAAGAAATGGCAGAGCTGGGATTTGAACCCTGGGCAATCTCCATTCTGAGTTCCTGTCTTATTCTCTGAAGAAGGCAGCTGAGAGCTGTGGGTCTCTGTAGTGGCTCTCAGATGCTCCCCGCAGTCAAACTGCTGTCAAGATGACAGCCCTGACAACCTGGCAGAGCCCCCACAAGGGGTTAAGAATTCAGGTTCCAGGCCAGTAAGGTGGCTCACTCCTGTAATTCTAGCACTCTGGGAGGCTGAGATAGGAGGATCCCTTGAGCTCAGAAGTTCAAGACCCAGCCTGAGCAAGAGCAAGATTATCTCTACTAAAAACAGAAGAATTAGTGGAGTGTGGTGGCACACACCTATAGTCCCAGGTACTTGGGAGGCTGAGGCAGGGGACTGCTCGAGCCCGGGAGTCTGAGGTTGCTGTGAGCTAAGGTGAGGCCAATGTACTCAGCCTATGCTGCTCAGGCTGGTCTCAAACTCCTGGCCACAAGGGGTCCTCTGCCTCAGCCTCCCAAAGTGCTGGGATCACAGGCATGAGCCACTGCACCTGCCCAGGCTGCGTGTTCTTTTTTTTTTTTTTTTTTTTTTGAGACAAAGCCTCAAGCTGTCACCCTGGATAGAGTGCTGTAGCATCACAGCTCACAGTAACCTCCAATTCCTGGGCTCATGTGCGTCTCTTGCCTCCGCCTCCCAAGTAGCTAGGACTGCAGGCGCCCACCACAACGCCTGGCCATTTTTTGGTTGCAGCCATCATTGTTGTTCAGCGGGCCCGGGCTGGACTCGAACCCACCAGCTCAGGTGTACGTGGCTG
>CAUYRH010171320.1:0-20993 GCA_963574655.1 Perodicticus potto | reverse complement strand
GGCAGCAATTGAGAGGGATGCAGAGCTGCTATTGGCCACAACCGTGCCACTATTGAAGAGGCTGAGGATTTTGGTCTGAAGCTCTTGCTGGGAGGTGGGGGGTGCAGCTGGAGTGGGTGTAGCAGAGGGGAGCACTTGTCCGCTCTGGAGCGGTTGGGGGCTTGGCTGTGTCTTCAACGAGGCACCCGAGGTCGCCCCGAGTGGTTGGCGGGAAATCGGGCCTGGAAGATAGAAGAGGGAGGTATCTGGTTGAAAGTACCCTCAAGGGCAAGAGGCCTAGCAGCCAAAGGAAGAACAACAATCACTGAATCACATCAATCACATAGTACACAGACAATTATCAATTCCCACAGGGACCACTTCTTGGTATGTGCTATTTATAGAAAATAGCTTAGAGAGCTACTATGATATAAACATACAAACAAAAAAGGGCAGCCATCTTTGCTACCAGGGAACCAGCAATACTAGTCCATCCACCACTACCATAACTATAGGGACCAAAATTCAGTACCCAAATCTTAAGTTGTCATTATTATTGTATCAGCATGGAAACCCATGGAAGAACCCATGGGATGGACTCATTTCCCTTACCCACCCCCCAAATCGCTGGGCCTGCCACCCTCCCAACAGAGCCTGGGGATTAGAGAAATGCAGAGTCAGAACTTCACCTCGGCCCTGCCACGTAGCTCACCAGGCAGAGAGTCGATGCTGCTCCTCATAAGCCGCTCCTTCCGCTCTCGAAGGTAGTTGATGATCTTGTCAGTCTCTTCGGCAGTGAGGTACCTGTTGTCTGCCAGCAGGTTAATGAGGCTCTGGATGGCTGGAGGGTGGCCCCCACGCACGCCTTCCTCAGGGCCTCCTCGTTCTCTTTCCTGCAGGATGGCTTCATCGGCCATCTTGGCTGCCTGTCTGGCAATCTCCTCACGTTCCTTCTCCCGGCACTCATTCTTGTAACGTTCATAATTTCTGGCCACCAGCACCATGGCATCTGCCTGGGGCATGTTGCGATGCTCTGTAGGAGGGAATGACAAGTTATTTTCTTCTATGATGTATCTGAATGCCCACCTGCTGCACTTGGCCAAGCCTTTCCTAACCTCAAATCAGCAAGAAAACCATTTTGGTGAAAAAAAGCCTTGACATTGGGAGTGAGATAGGAAAGGAGGTGAAGGGTAGGAAGGAAGGTGAATGGATATTATTGGTGGGGATAAGCTCCTCTGCATACCGCTGGTTCTTTGGGGGGTATTCTAGATCACAGACTTGTAGTAAAAACCAAAGAAACATGACAGCCTCCCACAGATTCAAACAGATCATGTGGGGTAAAGCCACAGGCGGCAGAACCAGCAGCTTCTAGACCAGCAGCAGGAGGCCAACAAGCTCCTCTGGAAAGCTGGCTCTCCACTGTGCTCAGGACAGAGCTGGCCTGTTTTTTAATTTATCAGTTCAAAAGTCATGAATTAAGATCAAATTGTGACCCTAAATAACTTCCTCTCCTTGCTCAAGGGCAGCATGGTTTACAGGGTGATCAGAAGATTCTTCAGAACTTTATATAAAAGGCTCACATATCTTAAGGACTATTCCTTTTTTTTTTTTTATTTTTGAGACAGAGTCTCACTTTTTCAACCTCAGCTGTGGCGTCGTAGCTCACAGCAACCTCAAACTTGGGCTCAAGTGATGCTCTTGCCTCAGTTTTTCATTTTTAGTAGAGATGGGGGTCTCACTCATGCTCAGGCTGATCTCAAATTCCTGAGCTCAAGTGATCCGTCTGCCTTGGCCTGCTAGAGTGCTAAAATTATAGGAGTGAACTACTGTGCCCGGCCTTAAGGATTATTCTCCACAGAGACAATGCCCCATTGGAATCTGTATTCATTCTACAGTTATGGGGGTAACTGGTCAGGCAAATAAAGATTTGGAGTACAGTGAGAACAAGGGAAAGTCTATGGTGGAAAAGTGATGACCATGGCATCAGTTTGCAGAGTCTCAACCCTTTGGGCTTAGAGCAGTAACAGCTACTTCAGAGAAGGACTTGAATAAGCTATTCCTGGGCCTCTTCTCTGCATAGCCCCTGCTCACTTCTCCAGCACAATTACAAATAATATCCTAAAGGCCTGTCATATTCTCTGCCCCCCATCAGAAAGTTGGGTGGGGCCAGGCACGGTGTCTGACATCTATAATCTTAGCACTTCGGTAGGGCGAGGCGAGCAGATTGCTTGAGCTTAGGAGTTTGAGATGCAGCCTGAGCAATAGCGAGATCCCATCTCTACTAAAAATAGAAAAACTAGCTGGGTGTTGTGGTGGGTACTTGCAGTCCCAGATACTCAGGAGACTGAAGCAAAAAGATCACTTGAGTGTGAGGTTGCTGTGTGCTTTCACAACGCTATGGCACTCTACCTGGGACAACAGAGACTCTGTCTCAAAAACAAAAAAAGAAAAACCAAAGTTATATTTTTACTTATAAAAAGAGATACTCTTAGGTAAAAATGACAACAAAACCCCATTCTCCATAGATAATGCAGACAGTCATAGTTAACTGGTCAATCGACGGAGAGCAAGCATTTAATGTCTTTAGCTCCAGTCCTTTGTTTATTTCTTATTACAAACTACCCCTGAAATGGCTGGCGGACATTTGGCAACATACCACTAAGTATATGTAATGGTCAAGTATAGCATTATATATAGCAGGCTCGGAAGTGTGCATCTACTGAGAGCACTAACGAACGATTGTACAAGTCTCCAGTGGACTTAGAGAAGGGCCCTACCTTGTCTGAGCCGAGATATATGAATCATTTGCCCCCAAATCAGCTTCTTATTAGTAGGAGTTAAAAGACTAAAAACGAACAAGTAATTACTTTGGGGATTTTGACCCACTTAAGCCTCTGTACCTTGTGGGGTTCCAAACATGATGTTGACCGTACAAGAGCGGTGAATCTGGTGTTGCTGGGTGATGACAATAGCAAAAGGAGACCCTCCCCTGCTAACATCTTCCAAGGCTTGTGACAGTGACACCTCTGTGTTGAGGAAGATTAAGTCTACTACCATGCCTAGGTCTCGTACCTTCCGCCCCACAGATTCAGCATAATCTCTGCAAAAAAAAAAAAAAAAAACACAAACAAACAGGATTCTGGTGAGCACTTCCTAACTCCAAATATGCACACCGCTGCGTCTTAGCCAGCTGTGTGTGCTCCTATGGAAAACGCAAATCCTAGCTTACTTTCAGTGCTCTCCTCAGGCTCTGAGGATCCTGGACCAATTCCCTTTCTTTACACTGGCTCCGAATGGTTGTGATTTGCCTGAGGTCACACAGGAAGCTGCAACTAGATAGTATTTGTCCTTTCTCAACACCATCCTGCTCCCTAAGATTGTGGCAATTGTTGGTCTTTGGGTAGGCTGCAAAACCCAGTAGGAAAAGCATAGGCTTTAACACCAGAATGTGAGTTCAGATCCCAGTTCTAACATTTACTTGTAAAGTTGTGAAGCTTTAAGCAAGTCCTTTTACTTCTTACAAACCTCAGTTTCTTTACTCATGCAACAGGAATAATATAGCTCAGCTCGTATCTTATTTCCTTAGTCTTCTCTGCAGTCTAATTTAGATCCCTTATACTCTTTTCATAGGACTCATCACTTACGTGTTTATTTTTGTCACCTGCCCAATTAGGGTATAAACTCCACAAGTGTGTTTTCTATTATTATATAGCCCAAGTACCTAGCATCTGCCATATATACCAATTGCTGAATTTGCTGAATGAAAACACATTTAATATAATTACTGTGAGAACTAAAAATAATTTTAAGCACCTAGCATGGGGTAGGTACAACATAGGTGTTCAGAAAGTAACAGTTATTATCATGTGCCCCCAAAAGCTATCTATAGTTAAAGAAGCCTCTATCTTTGAACAAGACGGCCAAGAGCTTGTAAACTCTGCTTGCCACTTGGTGTCTCAATACCTATTTCCCTAGTCAATGCTTTGAAATTAGTTCTTTAACCCCAACTGCTAGGAAATACGTGAGGTTATTTACTAAGCACCACTGGGGAAAGGGAACACAGCTGCTGCCAAGCCCATAAGTTGCTGTACTCCCTCCTGCTCCTCTGCTTGGCCTCTTCAAGGAGACAATGTAAACAGAGTGGAGTAACACGATGCAGTGAGCTCTGGCATGGCTAACATGGTCCACAAGGCCATGCACAGAGCTTGGCTCCCAACTGACAAATGCAGAGATAAATGCCTCCCAAAGTATTGGGGACTTGAGGTTGTCCCATGGAGGGAGCATCTACTCCGTATTCTACTCTTAGTCCATATGGTTCCACAGGGCTAATCCCACCTGCGGCTCCAGGGATGGGCAACTGACTCAGGACAGTTTCCAACGAGAAACAGTTCCAGGATGTTAGGTGGGGACACTGGGAAAGAGAAACACTTCACTGGGTTTGCTAAGCTAAGAAGACAAATGTCTGGGGCCAGTCCCATGCTGCCTTTATTAAGTAGAAAATCTGCCTGAAAATGAAGCCCACACCAAGGAAAGCAGTGGTAAGACTCCACGACCAAGTCTTGGTGACATTGCTTGACCCTTGATGTAGCCATGCCTAAACTGCCCAATTAAGCAAACTAAAAGTGCTGCTTTTGGGGTTAAGACAGTCTGAATTGAGTTTTCTAGTACCTACAAAATAAAGAACTCTAACACAGCACAGCAATGCCAGAATACATGGCCCATGTCAGTGGGTAAGAGTGGCTAAGCAGGAGCCTGAATTTCTCTTCTGACTCTTCTCCTTAGTGGGGAGAAGTATAGTCAAAGGGTTCTTACTTAGTCTGTTTGTTGACCACAATCACAGAACAATCGACAGGCCGCTCAGCATCAAATCGTCTCTGGATTTCCTCAAAATACTGGCGATAAAGCTCTTCTCTACGCCGTTCCTCACGTTTCAAACGCTCTGTAAGATACCACCAGAGAAAAATGCAGTAAGGACTAAGTTACAGGTCTTATTTTAAATCCTGAACTACCTGTAGGAAAAAGTCATGACATACTAATATTTTCTGTATCAATCCTCTAGTCTAACTCTTTTTTTTTTTTTTCTTAGACAGATTCTCAAGCTGCCTGGGTAGAGTGCCATGGTGTTATAGCTCACAGCAACCTCCAACACTTGGGCTCAATTGATCCTCTTGCCTCAGTTTTTCTGTTTTTAGTAGAGATGGGAGTCTTGATTTTGCTCAAGCTAGTCTCAAACTCGTGAGCTCAAGCTATTCACCTACCTTGGCCTCCCAGAGGGTTAGGATTATAGGCGTAAGCCACCGTGCCCAGCCTAGTTTAACTCTTAAAAATAAACAGTATTGGCTCGGCGCCTATGGCTCAACGGGCTAAGGGCTAAGGCGCCAGCCACGTACACCTGAGCTGGCGGTTCGAATCCAGCTCGGGCCCGCCAAACAATAATGACGGCTGCAACCAGAAAATGGCGGGGTGTTGTGGCGGGCACCTGTAGTCCCAGCTACTTGGGAGGCGGAGGCAAGAGACTCGCTTGAGCCCAGGAATTGGATGTTGCTGTGAGCTGTGATGCCACAGCACTCCATCCAGGGTGACAGCTTGAGGCTCTGTCTCCAAAAAAATAAATAAATAAATAAATAAAATAAAAGAAACAGTATTATTTATTATAAACTCATCAAAATGTAATGGTTGGATTAAAGGACATAGCCACTTTAATGCATCATTTTACTGCCTCCAGAAAGACTGTTACTAAGTTATACTGCCAAAAAGGTGGATCGTCTACAGCAGCAGTTCTCAACCTGTGGGTTGAGACCCCTTTGGATTGTATTAAAGGGTTGCAGCATTAGGAAAGTTGAGAACCACTGATCTAGAGCCTATTTCCCGACACTCTAGCCAACACTGAGTACTGTCATTCTTTTTTTTTTTTTTTTTTTGAGACAGAGCCTCAAGCTGTCACCCTGGATAGAGTGCCGTGGCATCACAGCTCACAGCAACCTCCAATTCCTGGGCTCAAGTGAGTCTCCTGCCTCCGCCTCCCAAGTAGCTGGGACTGCAGGCGTCCGCCACAACGCCCGGCCATTTTTTGGTTGCAGCCGTCATTGTTGTTTGGCGGGCCCCGGCTGGATTTGAACCCGCCAGCTCAGGTGTATGTGGCTGGCGCCTTAGACTGTTGAGCCACAGGTGCTGAGCCAAAAAAAACGAAGTTTTATAACAAATTAGAAATAAAGTTCCTAGAGATCTCAACTTGGCCAAGTATAAAAGAATTTAAAAATGTTTAAAGATATACTGAGAAAAAACAGGTTTTTAAAAAATGAGTTGTCTTTACCTAAAAAAGAGATGCTGTTCGATAAAAGACAAATAAAACAAACAAAACTCCATTCCCGATAAATACTGGTCGGGAGATAGTTATGGTTACCTGGTCAACGAGCAAAACACTATCACTTAGTTCCAGTCTTTTGTTCATTTCTTACTGCTAGATTTGATATTTGTTCCCTCTTATTGGATGACTAAAACAGATAAATCAAACAATAGTACCAGTTCGCAGTTAAAAAAATTTTTTGGACAGGGTCTCACTGTCTCACAGGCTGGAATGCAGTGGCCCAATTATAGCTCACTATAACCTTGAACTTTAGGTTTAAGTAATCCTTCTGCCTCAGCCTCCTGAATAGTGAGGACTACAGACATGTGCCAGCATATACAGGTGACTTTTTTTTTGAGACAGAGTCTTACTAAGTCGCCCTTGGTAGAGTGCTGTGGTGTTACAGCTCACAGCAACCTCCAATTCTTGGGCTTAAGTGATTCTCTTGCCTCAGTCTTCCAAGTAGTTGGGACTACAGGCACCCGCCACAATGCCTGGCTATTTCATTTTGGTTGTAGTTGTCATTGTTTGGCGGGCCCAGGCTGGGTTCGAACCTGCCAGCTCCGGTGTATGTGGATGGTGCCTTAGCCGCTGAGTCTGTACAGGTGACTTTTTAAAAAATTACTGTGGTAAAGATTGGGTCTGGCTATTTTGCCCAGGCTGGTCTTGAACTCCGGATCTCTAGTGATCCTTGTATCTAGGCATCCCAAAGTACTGGGATTATAGGTGCCTAAACCACTGCACTCAGCCTTAATTTGCATTTTACAAATTATTTTCAAGTCAAATGCTTTCTACATGTTAATAGACAATTTGTCATTTCTTTTTATCAAGTGTCTGGACTTGGCATTAGCCCCTCTTCAGTTGGGGTACTGATTATTAGTTTACTTTTGAAAAATATCCCATCAGTAACAGGAATGGACTATTTCTGTTACTTTACCTTTTGCACGTGACTGACTTTCTGGGCCAGGAGGGCCTCGCCCATCAAAGCTATCTCTGTAACGGTCAAAGTAAGAGTCATCTTTTCTCCTGCAATAGTCATCCATTCGTAGGTATCGGTCATAAGAGCCTTCTCTCCTGCAAAGTTAAGGAAATTTCCACAAAGATAAAATTCTGTCCTATTCTACAAAAATCAGATATAGAAACTTCTCTTTTTTCTTTTTCTTTTTTTAAGAGACATAGTCTCACTTTATCGCCCTCGGTAGTGTGCCGTGGCATCACAGTTCACAGCAACCTCCAACTCCTGGGCTTAGGTGATTCTCTTATTTCAGCCTCTCGAGGAGCTGGGACCACAGGTGCCCGCCACAAAGCCCAGTTATTTTTTTGTTTGCAGTTTGGCCGGGGCTGGGTTTGAGCCTATCACCCTCGGTATATGGGGCCGGCGCCCTATCCACTGAGCCACAGGCTGCCTCTTTCATATATCTTTTGACTATTTGTGTATCTCCCCTGTTTTTGCACTGCCAACACAATTTGTACTCCATTTCTTTTCCATGTGCACAATATTGCCTTTCTTAAGCCACAGAGATCTAGATTCATTCACTAATCTTAATTTATCAATCACCGACACATTGGCAAAATTACTAAGCATTGAAAACATAAGGCTGAAAAAAAATCACTGTCCTTACAGAGCTGTCAATTAGTTCAGCATACACATAACAAAAGACCCACAAAAAAGCAAGCACAATGGCTGTGGATGTACCTGTACATATGATCTCGGGAGTCTCTCATGTCTCTGTATCTGTCATACATAGGGTCCCGGTGATCTCGAAAATCCCTAGAGTCTCTTAGATCACGAAAGTCTCTAAGATCCCTCATGTCCCGAGCATCACGCATACTTCTGCTGTCTCTGTGATCCCGAATGTCTCTGTCTCTGTGGTCCCGCAACTCTCGGGGGTCTCGAATCTCTCTGCTATCCCGGGCATCTCGGCCATTTCTGCCATCCCGAGGCTCTCTCCTTGGACTTCCTCGAATTGGAGATCGATCACGTCTTGAATCTCTACTGTCTCCAAAGCCATATGGATCCCTGTGGGACGTAGCAAGAAGAAACTAAGACAAATTGAAGGTAGCCGATCTGTCAGTTCTTTGTAAGAAGAAAGCTTTCACCCTCCAAGCATTTTTCTTAAAACATGGCAGTCAAACAGTGAGAATATAACTAATATTTTAATGACAATTCACTCATCTGGTTGGCAATAGTCTAGAAGGTTCTAGAATCTCAAAAGAGTAGGACTTCAAAGAAAGAATGTATGACCAAAGGCAAAGGTCTTGACTGGGATAACACTATTTGTCAGGCGTCAGGAGTAAACCGTCATTTCTGTATCAAAAGGTTTTCAAAATGGAAGTGTCTTTCCCCTAGACCCTATTTTCTCTCACCAGACTTGTTTGAAAGAGACTTTACAAGGGGGAAAAGTTGGGAGGACACAGTAAGGGGTAAGACTCAAGAAGAATATAAGAGCAAATGGCACAATCTTCTACAAAGTGATCAAAGGAACTGTCAAAGTACAGAAAACTTAATACTTAAGGTATCTAGCATAAGCCAGATGCAGTGGCTCAGACGTGTAATTCTAGCACTTTGGGAGGCTGAGGCAAGAGGATCACTCGAGCCCAGGAGTTTGAGACCAGCATGGACAATAGTACAATCCTGTCTCTACAAAAATGAAAAAAAAAAAAAATTAGGCAGTCATGGTGGTCCAGGCTTGTAGTCCCAGCTACTTAGGAGGCTGAGGTAAGAGGACTGCCTGAGCCCAGGAGTTTGCAGTGAGCTATGATCAGGCCACTATACTTTATTTAGCCCAGGCAATATAGTGAGACCCTGTTAAAAAAAAAAAAAAAATTAATAGGATAACCAAACTAAGGGGGAGGGAGCACAATATACACTGTAAAGGATCAAGAACAATCATTTTCTCTATCTTTTTACAGAGATGTTGAGTACTGGTTTCTCAATCCAAGGGTTTATGAAGAACCTAGTTCTTTTTTGTCCTCAATACTAAAAAGTCACAGACATACTTGGCCTACTCTAACTCAATGTTTTTCATAAGACATTTCACCCCACTGGAAACCCATCTCCCACATTAAAACTTCTTATTCCAACCCAATCAGCTCGATTCCTACTTTCATTTTTGCTATAAATTACCTTCCTAGTTACCAAAGTTTGAAATTCTTAGAAGTTAACTTTGATTCTTCTTTCCCTATTTCCATTAACTCACTTGAGTCCTGTTCACACAAATATTATACTCACTATCCTAACATGTGTATTTCCATTGTTACCAATCATAACTTGGCTATCACACCACTAGGCACCCCTCCTTAACAAATCTGGCCTCTCTTTAATTACTATCTTCCTCTCATTTCCTAATTCAACCTTGCCAGCTCTATGTAAGCTTATATTCTTGACTTAACTTGCATGCCATATCTCAATTTTTGTTCATATGGTTTCTGTAGTTGGAGTATTTTTCCTGCATTAATCCAATTAATTGGACCCAATCCTCACAATAAAGTTTCATGTCCATGTCTTCCAAAAAACCTTCCTTACCCTACCTAGTAACTGCTGATCTCTCCTGTGTAGCTCAGTGACCTTTCTATCCCTATTACTCATCTTGATCTGGTATTTACCTTTTTACAACCATGTCTTAAGTCTGACCCACTTTAAGGATTACCCTCCTCCGTAAAACCTTCCCTGAACTCTTGATCTTCCCCAACAAATATGTTCCTCCTCCAATCCTTCCCATCTTGGTAAATGGCATATCCACCTACTCAGTTGCTCAAGCCAGAAACCTGGATGTCATCTCTTCCTTAAAGTCTCATCCACCCTTCCAACCATAGTTCCAAATTCTGTTCATTCTTTCTCAGTTGATATCACTCCTGCCTATCATTTTTACCTTCACTGAAATCCAACCTATAATCATCTCACCCGCAAACTACAGCAAGAGCCTTCTAAAGTGGTCTCCTCATTTCTGCTTTTGCCTGTTTTTTAATCTTTATCCAGAATGATCTTTTAAATATGTAAAATCCTTCATTGGCTTCTCACAGTTTTTAGAATACAATCTAAACTCTCTATGAAGGGCTGGCTACAGTGATTCACAACTGTAATCCTAGCACTCTGGGAAACCAAATTAGGTGGGTTGCTTGAGCTCAGGAGTTCAGGACCAGCCTGAGCAAGAGCGAGACCCCATCTCTATTAAAAATAGAAAAACTAGTTTGGTGTAGTGGCCCACACCTGTAGTCCCAGCTACTTGGGAAGCTGAGGCAAGAGGACTACTCAAGCCCAAGAGTTGACGTTACTGTGAGCTTTCATGATGCCATGGCACTCTACCCAGGGGGAGTGAGAGAGACTCGGTCCTTAAAAAAAAAAAAAAAAAGAATCTCTAGAAAGGGTAGAAAGGTTCTAATAAATGCTTGGCTCCTGTATTCTCCAGCTCATCATACACAGTCTCTCTCTAGTTCACCACTCTCTTGCCATACTAGCCTATGAGTTATAACTAGCCAAGATTTGTCCTGATTCCTTTACCTAAGGAGCAGGAACAGACTCATACTCATTTTCCAGGTCTCAGCACAGAAACATCCTTTACTCTCTGATTCTGTTAGATTAAAAACTTACCTTCCGCCCCTAAATCATAACATTTTATTTTTACTTATGCCATTTGTCACAAATTGACATGACACATATATTTTACTTGGTTAATATCTGTGTGCCATATTAGATTGCAAGCTCTATAAGGACAAGGACTAGGTCAGTTTAAGTCTGCACTATAAATCCACTATGTAGAACAATGGCACAGGCTACATGCTCCATATATATGTTGAATGAATCTTGTCCCTGTGCATACTTCTATTACTACACTTATAACATTGCTACATCATTATTTGTTTACATGGTTTCCTTAGCAAACAGTAGCTCTCTTGAGACTGTGTATTCCTATGACACAGCACAGGAGTTCAGTAAGTATTTAATGAACTGAATTATTTGCTGAACTGTAAGCCTCTCAAGAGCAAGCATTGTTTTGTTTACACTTTTGTCATCTACTATGATTACACATGTTTGGCACTCAACACAGTATCATTGGCTTAGTAGAAAACTTCACTTCATCCATATGGAGACAGCAAAAACAATTTAAATGCCAATTTTGTTTCTATAAAAAGTTCTTATTAGGGTGGCGCCTGTTGCTCAGTGGGTAGGGCGCTGGCCCCATATACTGAGGGTGGCGGATTTGAACCTGGCCCTGGCCAAACTGCAACAAAAAAATAGCCTGGCGTTGTGGTGGGTGCCTGTAGTCCCAGCTACTCGGGAGGTTGAGGCAAGAGAATCGCCTAAGCCTAAGAGCTGGAAGTTGCTGTGAGCTGTGACGCCATGGCACTCTACCAAGGGTGACAAAGTGAGACTCTGTCTCTAAAAAAAAAAAAAATCTTGTTATGTAATTTAAAGTTCCCTAGTACTTCTGATTTGCGGGAGCAAATATATGGTAGGCCAGGGAATTTAAATGAGAATAGCTAAACATTTTTCTTATTAGAATAAAGCGTAGACTAACCAAGATTCTTACTTCACTTCTTCCTATTAAGTGGTATAATCCCCCTAATGTGTAACATCTGATGTAATGCATAATGTGGGCAAACACTCAAGATCCAATGGGAAGGGACAACTGCAAAAAGTATTTTTAGATTACTAATGATCAGCAGATAAACCTGCCTTGGGGAGCAATTAGAAGTAGTCATTAGAGAAGGAATCGGATTTCAAATGTTCTTGGCAATCAGGACTGAGATAGTGTGAGCCTGACAGACCACAGACACATACATAGTCTTAGGCTGGTGGAAATGGTGGGGATACAGATAACACCATGTCACAGCATGTTATTCTTAGCCTTAAGTTAATTATAAATGCATATTTGGTTCTCATTCTTTTGAATCCATTGAAAAACCTTACTCACCTGCTGGAGTCCATCCCTGCAAGTTGACTATACCTCTAGATTCGCAAATTCTGGGTTCAATCTTCCAGTTTGAGATGGCACGCCCCTCCCCTTCCATCAAAGAATCTAAAGTCCATATGCAACAAAACTAATTCCCTCTTGAGTGCTTTCTAGGTAAAAATGTAGAAGAGGTGATATTCACAAGGGGAAAAAGAACTAAAGGAGTGTAGGAAGTAGGAATAGAGGAGATAATTCTCTGAAATCAAAAAGCAAAGCCTTTTTCCTCTAAAAGATGAACACTATGGTAGACCGCGGTTCTTCTGGAGAAAAAAACAAAACAAAACTCTTCAGGGTCACTTTTGGAACCAAAGAACTCCTCAGAACAAAAAGACTCTTGCTGCTGGCCCCAACATCTTTCTCAAAACAAGAACCCAGCTAACAAAAGGGTGGTATAGTGTGCAGGATTCAGAGTGTGAGGACAAAGCCGTCTGCATTGAAATGTTGGACCTCAGAGGGTATGTGGGTTAGAAAGAGGTTTTGGAGCATAATGAGTTTTACAAAATCATCTGAGGGTACCAGAGGTTTTTACCAAAGGAAATCAAATGCAGCATACCCTCAGGTAGTATATCACCAGAGGCTAAAAAGAAACCAAACAGTTAATGATTTTAGCACTAGCATTCAAAAACCGAAGCTCTGTGGCAAATACAGCTAAAATTCTGCTATAAGTTTCTCATCTATTTAGCAGGGGGAAAAATGGCAAACACTTTTTGCCTTGAGAGGAATATAGTCACACCATTAGGAAACATTCAGTGAGGTAAGCAAAGGATGGATAAAGGGGAAAACAATGGTTTTGTTGGTAAGTGATATGCTTGTGGCAGAAATGCTTCTCTTCCTGAGTACTAAAGGAGTGTGAAGAGCACTAGGTATTTGAAAGCCTACAGAGTTAAGAAATGATAGATGATCATCTTGGAAGATTTTGGTAGACTCTGACCATATCTTCAACAAGAGACTGAAGCATCAGGTCCAGAATGGTATTCTTCAGCTTTGGAGGTACAGAAGGTCTTTTTCTCTTTTTTGAAAAGATCAGCATCTCCTTTCTTCCCTTCTGCTCACTGGAATATTTTCCTTGTGAGGGCCAGCCTTTTTTGACCCTGAAAAAACTCCTTCATCAGCTCTTCAAACTTCTGTCACAGATATATTGTCCATAAATACCATTATCTAAATGGTTGGCTCCTGGGTGATGATCCTTCACTATCATGGCTTCATGCTACTGTGAGAAATGGAGACAAGAGACTCGTGTAGAATTTTGCCATTAGGTGCAGGTAGGATACAGGGTGCAATGAGATACCACGTCTCACAGATCCAACTTTTTAAAGTGCCCATGCTTCTCCTTAGGAAGCATGCTGATGATTGTCTTTAGCACAAATATGATTTTTCTGTTGTCAGAAGAGGTACTTGCTGAGGGCTGATGACTCTTCATGTTACTGCAGCAGTAATCTGGAATCTTTAACTATGAGACCAACCTAGAGCTAGGGCTTTCTCACAACCAAGCAAAGATTTATCAAAGGAATTAAGGCCCTTGCAAACAAGCAGAAAGCATCTCAGGTCACTTTGTAAACTCGTCTACAGCCAGATTATTTCGGATAAGCCAATTCCTAATTACTTCAGAGGTATCAGGCTTAACATCTTTCACAAGTATATAAGGAAAATCCTCTGCAGCACTTTGGATGTAGACAAGTCAATTCTATTTGTTCTTCTTTAGGTCACATGGAAATAGTCTTACTTCTAATACTTGGAGGCCACATATGCATAAAGGTATGATCCAAGATCTAGATTGCCAAGGTGTTGAGCTGCAGATGATTAACTGAGACATTGAAGGTACAACCAGAATCATGAGTCAGTCGTTGAAGAAGGACCAATGTCTAGTTATCAATGCCAGATAACTTGCATGGCAAGTATGAAATGTATTCAAAGGAGTCCAGTGAAGTGGCCTGAGGGTTAAATGATTAGAATTCAGGATGAAATGTGATCCAGGGCAGAGATCCCTTATGCAGAGTTCTGTGCTTGGCTGGGCAAATACTGTCATAATTATACACTGACAGCTGGAATCATTAGGGAGGCACATAACTGAACAGAGAGCAAAGCCAACAGAACTGTGCTTTACAGAAACATTTGAAGAGGTGATAATCCTGTGAAAACTCCCAAAGATACCCAGATGTTTTGACCTTTAAGGTTAAAGTCCAGCAAAACAAGGTTTTATGAAGGTCTTGCCAACATGCTTAAAACCAACATTCTTATAAGTAGAAAGTACTTAAGTATAGGTACAACTTAAAGAAATATTTGCCATTAGGTACAGTGCTTCTTCTCCCTGTGAAGGATGCATTCCCTATGGCTGGGGACATATAACATGATCACTGATGCCAATGAAGGCAGTTTGTTGTCAATATACTGATACATCTGAAATTACCTAAAGGGTTTGACTGACTGGAAGCATGCTCCCCCAAAAAGAGATACCCAGTGTTTACCCCCAGAGAAAGAATTTACCCCTTCTAGGTTAACCATTTGCCCATCTTGCCTAATCTTTGCATTTTATCTCTGCCCTACTGGTGTAATGTATCTTAAGAGACAGTGCATGATCAGGGCAACAATGAACATTTTAGTACTCTATTTCAAAAAAATGTTTAATTTTCCTGGCTTTTGTTTTGTGTGTGTGTGTGTTTTTTTTCTTAAGGCAAAAAAAGCAGACTCTTTGCTCAGTTTTAGATGGGGCCAAGAACAGATTTCACCAAATGTGACTGTCCTCTTTCCCTGAAGCAAATAAACATGACTGTACAGAACTTCATTATATTAAATAACATGATGAGGAACCCAGTTAGGGATGTATCACCAAGGGGAAGACTAACTATATTAGTGAAATTTGAATTAGCCTAGCTATTCCTCCTATTGATTGTAAATAAAGTAGGAAGCCACTGCTCTATGCACACCTTAAAACAACCTAATTTTAGAATTTATTCCTGAAGGCAATATTTTAAAAGGCATATTTATATACCTGGTAAGAAGCTCATTTTAAAAGGCCCTCTCCAATGTTATTTGTATGTGGAGGGACTATTAATAAAAAAAGCAAACAAGTATAAACCTATGTCTTTCATTATAGTCATAACTGTGAAGTTGCATTTTAGGTTGGGATGAAATTAATCTTTTTAATTTAATGCTCTAGCAATGGCTATATTGGATTCTAACCAGGGGAGTTAGTTATTCCCCACCAGTGCAATACTGAGTATCTATGATCAACTGGAAATGTTAAAAACATTTGGTTAAATATCATTAATAGGATGATATAAAATACTTTCTCAATTTATAACAGAAACAGAACCAATTGTTCTTCAATGTGCTTTTCTTTTCTTTGCCTGCAGAAAACACTATCCAAAAATCAATCGTTATGTGTACATAATATCAACAGACAGGGGAAGAATTTTAGTAGTGGCGTCAGTGATCTTTTATACGAATTCCACACTTCTTGTAAGTCGCCTAGTTCAAAGACACACAGCAATCAGAGCTCTTTGGAAATTGGATACACACCACACTTCCTTTCAAGCCATGTGGTAACTATAGTCTCCAATGAGAGCTCTGTATTTCTGACCACAGATGCAAACTCTTAGCCACCTGTATTCCATGTGCATTGGGACAATGAGGAGCAATACAGATGGGATTATCCAACATCTGTGGCATGGTTAGATGTAGCCCTAATGGAAGCAGAACTGTTGAAGTTCTGCAGGATTCATGTTTTTTAAGATACTCACATACACACAAAACAACCAACAGAGTATTCACCTACAAGATACAGGAATTCTTTATGGTATAAGAGAGGGCACAGTACCAAGGTACACACCCATTTCTGATTGAAACCCATGGATGGCCAGGGACCTGAAGCTGTGGTGTAGCTGTAGTTGTGAATTCAACTCCAAGCAGAGTGGACAGGGAATACAACGGAAATCAGGAGCATTATCTTGCCCCCAGGGCCTGTCTGAAATTTGCACAGTAGACATATGCAATCTATTTCTGGTAGCTAGAACATACCCTCCTTTCATATCGAAATAGGAATATACATAGGAAATACACAGCAATCATTCTTTCCTATAAGAAGGTAACAAAATATAGGTGTTTTGCCAAAAAGCAGAATGATTGTTATGTGTTAAGTGCTCAGTTAGTTGGGTATATACTCAGGTGACCTGTGGAGCTAACAGACCAGACCAAGATTCGCTGTATGCAGCACTGTTCAGCTTACTGTAGGAAATGTAGTTTACTGTGGTATGTAGTTTAAGTATACAGTTTTTGTGGAAGACTGGCATTTTTTTCTTAGGGGCAAAGGCAAAAATCCATAATCTACTTGGGCCTTGAAGAGACACAGATATGAAATACATCATATCTATCTGCATTCCACACAAAACTGCAAACACTGCATCCACTGTGCTGTCATGGGATCAGGAAATTTGGATACAATATCCTCATCTCTGGTGTAAATGGCAACACTAATAAAGCTCTTCTTTGAGAGATGTATACCTCCAGGGTACATACCAGGATTTATATACTGGACGGCAGAATATACTGGGAAAACACCCTCTATTTCCAGACATCCTCTAAGAAAACGGGAGACTTTTGAGAGGTGAAATATTTTTGCCCTTTTTATTTCCCTTCACACAAGTAACCCAAGCATGCGAGCAAACAGGGGATCTGCAGCACAGGCACAGCAGCAATCTCTCGGGCCGCACTTTCCGTGAACCTGGGTTAACATCTGGACCGGCAGCCATTTGGAATGAAGAGTCGAATCTCTGCTGCCCGCTACAGTGCAGCGTGGCATACACCAACGGCCCTGGGGCACTCCTTCTGCTCTGGAGGCTCCCATTGACACGTAAGCTGGGGGACAGACAGAGGTATATCCTCTTCCAATTGCCTGCAACTCACGTTGCAAGCTGAACTTGCTGGGTTTGCCACCGAAAACACAAAGCTTCCTCTGCATCTCCTGATGTATGTTTTTAAAAAGCAGCAAGGCCCTTCACACAAGGTTCATGTTCTTATTGTTTGCTTGAGAGTTTCTGATTTGTTGGGGGGAAGAAAAGACCCTTGATGTACGAAGTTGGGCTTAACTCCCCAGAGCCCAACTCTCCCAAGGTAACTCACTGCTTCAGGGTACTTTACCTTCGTGTGGGGCTGGGTCTTGATGGAGCCGTATTCATATTTCTTCTTTCCGCTGCCTTATTAATATCTGAAAAGAATAATCAACCCATCTGTTCAATGCTACGGAATAAAAACAAGATCATCAGCACATTTCAAATGAAAGCAACAACAAAAAAACTACAATGACAACCAGATGGTGTAAGAAAATTCATTCAGCAGAGACACACTGTCACATGGGCAATTTTTATTAAGTTAAGGCAGTACATTGTCATGGCTTGGTAAGGAATGTCCCTCAGTTTTCTAGCTACCCCATAATTTGTGTAAAAGTAATTACATCAATGTTTTAACCCTGCCAAGCCCTAACCTAACATACCCCCTCACAAAGGGGGAAACACTGCTTTCTAAACTCTTGGATAGCCAGTTGTAATATTCTTTTTATGGGGAGGAAAATGGGAAAAGATAAAGAGAGTTTAAGAAAACACAAAAGCAAAGGCAAATAATTCTATTTTATGTTACTAAGAAGTAATAGCCGGACTCGACTATCTTAGAACTTTCAATATTCCATGAAGTAGGACCTCCTTTTAGCGTCTCTTGTATTGCATTCCACTGGCTAGAATCTTCCAGAGTAAGATGCAGGAAAGAAAATTAACTTTTTAAAATAAAGAATATGACTTGTTAACATCTAAAACCTTCATTGATAAATACCTGAGAATTAAGAATTGGCATCTGGTACAGTAGGGTCATTAAGTAATAAAATCTGCCTCTTAAGAGTTCATTAGAGAAGGTCAGCAATACAACTAGATAAGGAACAACAGTGGAATCTTCTTATAGAAAAGCCAATTTGTAAAGTTAAAACATGCTTTGCTAAAAATAAAACACACCCGCTTTACAAAGATTAAAGTGAATAAAAAAATACCAGATATGAAGAAAGCAATCTGTACCCAAAAATAATGCCCTACAATTTTTTGCAGGATTTAAAGATAAATGTATGCATAAAAAGTTTCACACTTCAGATTGAATAGAAAAATAAAATTGCTTTCTGCTACAGTACAGTTTCCCTTATTCCATATGAAGCAAATAGTGTATCTAAAGATATCAAAATACATAAGTACTCACATAATTAAAATGCTTTAAAATAGTAATTATATATTTAAAAAATTCCAACCAGATTCCTATCACATGAAAGATCACTGCGTAACAAGAAACTTAAAGGTCTGGTATAGATTTTTACTATTTTGCCAATTTTTTAGTTCATGTTTAAGTGAGCATGATCTTAAATTTCACTTTAAATCCGAAGTCTCTATTATGTTTAGAAGAATAACATAAACTGAAGATAACATATATCTAAATAGTCAGAGAAGCATATCCTACCTATTTCTTCTTTTTTTTTTTTTTGAGACAGAGCCTCAAGCTGTTGCCCTGGGTAGAGTGCCATGGCATCACAACTCATAGCAACCTCCAAATCCTGGGCTCAAGCGATTCTCCTGCCTCCACCTCCCAAGTAGCTGGAACGACAGGCGTCCACCAGAACGCCTGGCTATTTTTTTGGTTGCAGCCATCATTGTTGTTTGGCAGGCCTGGGCTGGATTTGAACCCGCCAGCTCAGGTGTATGTGGCTGGCGCCTTAGCCGCTTGAGCCACAGGCACCCAGCCGTACCTACTTTACTTCTAAACTAGACATAATCCCTTCATTTTTTAAAAAACAGACAATATTTCCTATATAAACCTTAGCCAGTAATAACTGACCATAGCTTTGGCATTTTCACAATTTACAACTCTTGTAGGAAATATAAAATTCTTTTATATGTAATAATGAAGAATATTAGATCAGTTTTAGAAGGACTTAATGACTTCGTCTGCTCACTTTATTTGTAGTACCACTTTCTACCATAGAGGAGTTATAATCTAGAGAGAAATATAGTATCTTCAATTATTATTATTTTTTCTTTTTTTTTGTTTAATTATTACTATTTTTTAAGACAGAGTCTCCTTCTGTCACCTTGGGTAGATGCTGTTGCATCACAGCTCACAGCAACCTCAAACTCTTGGGCTCAAGAGTTCCTCTTGCCTCAGTCTCCTGAATAGCTGGGACTACAGGAGTCTGCCACAATGCCTGGCTAATTTTTCTTTTCTTTTCTTTTTTTGAGACAGAGTCTCATTATGTCACCCTTGGTAGAGTGCCGTGATGTCATAGCTAACAGCAACCTCAAACTCTTAGGCTTAAGTGATTCTCTTGCCTCAGCCTCCCAAGTAGCTGGGACTACAGGCACCCGACACAACGCCTGGCTAGGGTTCAAACCCACCAGCTCCGGTTTGTGGCTGGTGCCCTAGCCGCTGTGCTACAGGTGCCAAGCCTAATTTTTCTATTTTTAGTAGAGATGGGGTTCTTAGCCTTGCTCAGGCTAGTCTCAAACTCCTAAGCTCAAGCAATCTATCCACCTTGGCCTCCCATAGTGCTAGGATGACAGGCATGAGCCAACGCACCCAGCCATGTCTCTAATCATTTAAGTAGTTTTCAGTGTCTCTGGGATACATTGGGTGTATATTAAGATTCCTTTTAAGTACCATAACTTCAGCAGGATTCCATGTATTAAATGACCTCATGAATAAAGAAAATGCATCTAAACACTGACTAGACCTGGCAAATATTTAGGTAACAGTACAGAACATATAGCTCTTCCTTAATTGGTCCATTTTTTATTGCCATAGTTTGCCCTTCATATATGAAAAAGAACATTACACTGTGTAATTTGTATAATTATATCCAGTTCTATATCTACACACAGCACTGGGGAGACCAAAGTGGTCATGTATTACATTTCTTTGGGGGCAAAACTGGTTCCAGTTGGAATGAAGATTTAAGTATTTAAGCATTTTAAGTTGGGGAAATCTTTTTGCAATTACCTGTAAGATTAAAGAACATTCACAATTATATCTTTAAATAATTTTGATTGTAATTTGTCTTCTATATCTATTTGCACTGAATAGTCAAAAGCCATTATATCTGAATGGCATGGGACATTTCTTCTGCAAAAAAGAGAATTTTTAGACCATTTTCTTAACGTTAGGGGTTAACAAACTTTCAGTGCAGTATATCAAAGTGTTTATTTACCCCTATTTGGGTGTTTTTAAACTTCTACCTTGAATGAGATATGGAAAAAATGAAACCGGAAATTTTTAATAAAGTCTCATTTCTATCCAATAGAATTGCTCAGGTTGGGGGTTTTCAGTGATAGCTGTGAAAACCTAACCACCAATTCCCACAGATCCCCTAAATCTTAACATGTGCATATAAAACTTTTGAAAAATCTATAGAGTTCATAAATACAGAAAAATAGAAAAGCCACCAAAAGTCTGAATAACTCAGGGAGCTCATTGTAATAGAGCAAAGATTTAAGAAATCAAGAAAAACTTGTTCCATTCTAATATTTTTTTTTTTTTTTTTTTGAGACAGAGCCTCAAGCTGTCACCCTGGATAGAGTGCTGTGGCATCACAGCTCACAGCAACCTCCAATTCCTGGGTTCAAGCGAGTCTCCTGCCTCCACCTCCCAAGTAGTTGGGACTACTGGCGCTCGCCACAATGCCCGGCCATTTTTTG
>CAUYRH010171319.1:0-14217 GCA_963574655.1 Perodicticus potto | reverse complement strand
AAAGAAAATGCTTATCCTTACTCATGGTTAAAATTTTAAAGTCAGAGTAAATAATATTTCACCTGATTGATATGAAAAAAATTTTAATTTAAAAAAAGGCATTGTGCATGAAGTTGGGGGGCTGATAATAAGATTTTATGAATTGATGAAATTGTGTGAAACAACTTGGCAGTATCTATTTAAATGTAAAATAAACAAGCATTTTGGCCTTGCACTCATATTACCCGGGATTTATCCTGTAGAGTTACTGACCTGATGAAGCACAACCACACACACAAATATATCATATACAGGAATTCAGCTATTTACTGCCACTTTGCTTGTAATGGTTTAAAAATAAATGACAAAGATGTAAATGTCCATGAGGGCTGATTAAATAAATTGTGGGTTAACCACAAAATGATGCATGAATGGTGTCATGAAATAGAATATCATGAATCTAGCCAGGCACAGATTTGCTGTAATTCCAGCATTTAGGGAAGTTGAGGCTAGAGGATTGCTTGATGCTAGGAGTTTTAAGCTGCAGTGAGCTATGATCCTGCCACTGCACTCCAGCCTGGGCAACAGAGACTCTGTCTATAAAAAATAAAAAATAAAAAAAATGGCTTGGCGCCTGTGGCTCAACAGGCTAAGGCACCAGCCACGTGCACCTGAGCTGGCGGGTTCGAATCCAGCCTGGGCCCGCCAAACAACAATGACTACTGCAACCAAAAAAAAAAAAAAAATGGCCAGGTGCTGTGGCGGGTGCCTGCAGTCCCAGCTCCTTGGGAGGCAGAGGCAAGAGACTCCCTTGAGCCCAGGAATTGGAGGTTGCTGTGAGCTGTGATGCCACAGCACTCTATCCAGGGTGACAGCTTGAGGCTCTGTCTCAAAAAAAATGAATACCATAAATTTAAATTTGTCAAAAAGGAAAACTATCTATAAAGTATTTTTAAGTGAACAAAAAATGTTGCAAAACAATATTCATAGCAGAATTCTATTTGAGTTTTTAAATGAATACATATACATGTATACTATCTAGAAAGGGGTTCGGGACATTCCACCCCAAAGTGAGACACCTTGGTGTTTGAGGAATCAGCAGGAACTGGCCTCTGACCTCTTTGACATCTTTCAGATAAATGAATTATGTGACCCTCCTCTAAATGAGGACATAAGACTCCCTCTCCTTCCTATTCCCAGAGGAAAGGGACATCCTTATTCTCAAAGACATAGAGACACCAGGAAGAATCTGAACCAACAAGCCTTGCCAGGTTTCCCCCATGGACCAGGGTTAGAACATGTCTGTTCATCTTCCCACCCCTGGTCTGCAAAACTGTCCATAACAATACGTAGGTTTTTCTGTTCTTACGGTCCTGTTTCTGAAGGCTCCCATAACACAGAAAACCTGATTAAGTAAATCTGTATGCTTTTCGGTATTTAATTTGTATTTTGTTATAGCAGTCTCGCCACGAACGCTGTGATAGATGAGGAAAGGAATCTTTTCTCTCCTACATTAGGCCTGAACATTTCTGAAATTTGAGGTAAAGAATATTATCTAAAGGGGAAGAAATGAGAGTATTTCAAGTCCCACCTTAAAACCTTCTATATTCTTGAGGCATTTTTATGACTTTGCCATGAGTGACTACTGCCTTGGTAGTTTTAAAACGTATGTGGGAGAAAATACTGCCACTCCTTTGCAACTTCGCCAACTGAAAACGTGACGAAGCAAAAAACATTGAAAGACCTGGACTTAAACCCTGACTTCAATGCTCAGTTATAGCATCTTCTGGTCTAAGTTAACCATGAGGTACTCTCTTCATATGTTATGAGCAAGAATCATGAAGGTTAAAGGAGACAATGTACAAAAAGTGTTTTGTTGTCTACCCAGGAGGAAAAAAAATCATTTTATTATAAGGATATTTGCATTAGATGGTTTATCACAGCTCAATTTACAGTCACCAAGATGTGGAAACAACCTAAATACCCAAGAGCCCAGGAATGGATGAACAAGCTGTGGTATATGTATGCCGTGGAATACTACTCAGCCATAAAAAAGAGGGAGACTTCACATCTTTTGTGTTAACCCGGATGGAGTTGAAACACATTCTTCGTAGTAAAGTATCACAAGAATAGAGAAGCAAGAGTCCAATGTACTCAATACTGATATGAAGCCAGTAGACAAACTGATACACAGCTACACAAGAGAAAAACTCAATTCAATTCAAGGTGGGGAAAGAGGGGAGGAAGAACGGGAGAGAAGGAAGTGGGGTTGGGGTCTGTGTGCTCCCACTTATGGGCACATTGTAAGGGTATATGGCACACCTCCTGGGTGCAGGACAGAACTTCAAGAGGGACTCTCCCTAACAAATGCAAACTCTGTAACCTAATTATTTGTACCCTCACATTAACCTATAATTGTTTAAAAAGTGTCTTGCTCAACTCTCTGCACATACTACACTTTCAATAAACACTAGTTTCTTTCTCTTTTTTTCGGAATGATATCAGAGCTCAGAAAATGCAGCAGCCCCAAGTATTGGCAGACTCTGGGTCAGTCAAAATTCTATAGTAAGACAATAAAACTGCTTCCAAATGTTGAAAGGATCTGAGTTTCTGTGCTGCCCTAAGCAATGTGGCCTCCTAAATCTCGGGGCACTAATTCCAAGCTATGCAGAGATATGACTCCAAATGTAAGTCTGCTCTGCATTCAGTTCCAGACTTGTACGTGTAACTCCTAGATGACAATGCTGGGGTGCCTAATGAGATCTTAAACGTCACACACAGCTGAACCCTGCCACTCTCGGGCCTCTCCATCTCAGTAATGGCTCCACCATCCACTAATCATTTAACCCTCGAACCAGGAATTCATCAGTTTCTTTTCTCCATCCTTCACTGAGTCTTGCCTCTTCATTTCCAACAACCCAAACCATGATCTCTCTCCATCAGAAATACCACGTATCATAGCCAATCATCAAGCCAAGTGGTATTTTTAATAGGTCAATTAGACTGTTCAGACAATCGGGCAGCCTCCCACTGGGAGTATAATTAATCCCAAACTCCTTGCCAGGGGCCTGCCTGGAATCCCTCCAGCCTGGGTCTCCTGCGCTGCTTCTGCTGGTCAGCAGGCCCTACACAGCTCCCCAGCACACTCAGATATTTGTCTGGCTTACTTCTTTTTGATATTCAGGTTTAAGATTAAGTAATTTAAAGGAGCAGGTCCTGCCCACCCAGTCTGAAGAGGGCTCCTGGTTACTGTTAGCCATTTTCTTATTTTGTTTTCTGTCACTGCTCACTGAAATGTAACCTCCACGGGAACAGGAATGTCTCGTTCTCCCATCATTTCCCATGCCTAGGACACTGTCCAGCACACAGTAGGAACTGCATATGCTTCTGTTCATTGGATTATTGAATTCACGGTTCCCAATGAACATATCTAACAGAGATCCCAACTCTTGTCATTGACCCACAGAGAAATTTAATACGAGTATTTCAGAATTAAAATTGGGGATTGATTTGTGGTTATCCTAGGAACAGTGATGCTTAGCATTTAGCCCAAAGATTTGACAAAGATTCAATGCAAATGGTGACAAATGCTAACTATTAGCTTAAATGGTAATCACTGTGATATCATCTCTTTTACAAAAACAGCAAGACAATCTATATATCAATAGAGTCAGACCATCTTTTCATCATGCGACATTGGCTCCTCACATCAGGAAGATTAAAGAGAATATTTATGCATATCAATAAAGAATGTGATTTGAAAATAGATTTGTTTCTGAAGCCTCTTCCCAGAAAAATGAGAATGTTCTATAAAATCCATCAGAGCACAGTGGAGTCACCTGGCTGGTTGGAAAATAGCTTCCGGAACTCCAAGTTTCAGTTTAGATGAATGTGCTGAAGCAGGTGTTTGGGCCTCACCCTATTATAGACGAGGCGGCATTGTTACACACCCATCCAGTTTTCTGGTGATTCACACGCTCCTTTGGTATCTACCATCTACCCATCTACGTTTTCTGTTCTTTTCTTTCTTTTTTTTCTTTTTTTTTGTTTTTCTTTTTTGTTTTGAACTTTAGATGACGCTCTGAAATCATAGCTGTATATTGTATATATCATGAGAAAAGGAATTAAAGCAAGCAGGCTGCATAACAAAATGCCAACTGTATTTGTTTCTGGATTACAGGATTACAGATGAGTGATATTCTTCATTTCTTCTCTGTACCTATTTTTCCCCAATAAACAAACCATATTTTTAAAACAAAAATAAACTTTTTTTTACGTTTTAAACTACTACCTAATACACTTTTTTAGCTATGGAATAAAACTATATAAAAGAGACTTGCAAATTAAAAGAAAAATACCAAAATGCTTTCATATGATAAGGGAATTCTTAAATTTTATTTACATACTTATTTTTTTGCACTGTTTCAAAAAACTAAATATATGAATAAAATTTATATATTTCTCACTATGTCACCCTCAGTAGAGTGCTGTGGCATCACAGCTCATAGCAACCTCAAACTCTTGGGCTTAACAACTCTCTTGCCTCAGCCTCCCAAGTAGCTGGAATTACAGGCACCCGCCCCAACGCCCAGCTATTTTCTCGTTGTAGTTGTCATTGTTGTTTAGCTGGCCCAGGCCGGGTTCAAACATGCCAGCCAGGGTGTATGTGGCCAGTGCCCTACCCACTGAGCTCTGGGCACTGCCCCCCCACCAAAATTTGTGTTATTCTTAAAAGTTACTTATCTAACACTACACATGTATTACTAAAAATCAAAGCTGTCCATACTTGAGTCTTCCTTCTCCTGACTTGAAGTCACAGCAATGCATCATATAGAAAATAATTTGGGGAATTCTGGTAAATTCATAAAAGTACAGAAGTAGACAAAGTAGCTCAACAAACAGTAAAATACAAGCCTTAAGAACGACTGTGATTGTAACAGCTCTCTTATATAATGGTAAGGTCAAAGGTATGCCAGGCCAAAACATGATGAGTTCACTTGGACCAAGAGGACCTCAGTTCAGTGAAGAGTGTTGAGGCAGGAGGACAAGTCAACACCCAAGAGATGTGCAAGCCTTGCCTGGATTCTGACCCTGCCTGGGGTCCCCATGACATTCAGTACAGAAATGAACATACGGACCGTTATCCTATAAGGCTGCTTCCCTGAAGATCTACTCACGGGATGATTATGTCCCAGTTGCTATTTTTGTTTGTTTGTTTATTTTTTTAAATAGTCTCACCTTGTCACCCTTGGTAGAGTGCCAATGCATCACAGCTCACAGCAACCTCAAACTCTTGGGCTCCAGCAATTCTCTTGTCTCAGCCTCCTGAGTAGCTGGGACAACAGGTGCCTGCCACAGCAACTGGCTATTTTTAGAGGGTCTCGCTCTTGCTCAGGCTGGCCTCGAACTCCCAAGCTCAGGCAATCTACCTGCCTCGGCCTCCCAGAGTGCTAGGATTACAGGCGTGAGCCACCGTGCCCAGTGCGTCCCAGTAGCTATTTTGAACTTTTGCAACTGATTCAGCACTTCAGTTGCTGATAAATATTGTGATCAGAAATTGTTTTCCTCCAACAGAACAAGAGCAATTCAGACATCCAGAATTTATCCACACAATCCAGATCGGAAAGTTTAAAAAGCAGCATCCAGACCCACGTCTTCCTGAATCTCAGAAGACGCTTGCTCCATGCCAGGCAGTGTGCTATTCTAACGATGGAGGAGACCTCTGATGAATAATGCAGGAGCAGCTGTGGGCATTTAGGAAACAATTACCACTTTGGCCATTTAAAGGAGTCTCTCCCTGGGAGAACAAGTGACCAGAAGGTTCTTCCGTTGTTTTTGTCTGACTACTCAACATAGAAACCCCAAAATAATCAACAAGGTTGGTTTAACTGAAATCACATTTCTCACCAAAATATCTCCCTTTCTGTTCTTGAAATGTGAGGATTTAGTTTTAATCTAAAGCCAGTCCAGCCATTTGACTCATGGGGGCAGCTTTGAGCAATTTCCCAACAGCCATCGGCTCTGTCAGATGTAGGATGTGGCCTGATGGGACCATGTCAGCAAGTGATAATTACTGTGTCTGAAAAGCGCTGTGGCCAGTGGCTACTAAAAAGCTACAAGCGGAAACTCCACAAAATCAGTTGATTTGTAGTCATAACACACTGCTCCCTATATCTCCTACAGCATAAAAAGTCATGTCTTCTTTAAATCAATTACCATGCCTTAATTCAGAATTTGGAATTATTCAGGCAAACTAAATCAAGTATCTATTACTTTCTAGAGCCACCATCATATCCCTGAATAAATCAGCTGTAAAGCAGTTTATCTTTAGGGATTAAATACTTTCCAGTCCAAAATGCAGTTTTTAAAATACAATTTTCTGCCTGCCCTTCTGTATTCTGAGATGACTAGGCCTAAGACAATTTAATTGTGTCTCTATAAAGCCATGTCCATGGAGGCACTTTAAAATGATTGATGGCAAAAAAAATTTTGAGGGCTCGGCTTAAAAGTCACCTACCAGTTGCATGGGGGAGTGGGGGAGAGGATGGTCAGTGTTGGTTCGTTTTCCCATGTCCCTGACCCCCTCCCCCACTGGTTTGCAGCTGTTTTAAGGGAAAATCATGCAAAAGGAAAAAAAATACAGATGTCATTTTTTTTGAAGGGGGTATCTTAAAGTTATATCCTAATTTATGGTAATTTTTACTAGTAAACTATAGAGGACAGTCTGTACGTGATCTGTAACATTAATATTATGAATGCTCATGGCACTCATGTTAGGAAACCAATGCTGATGTGAATTCTTGACATTAACGAAAAGCTCATTTCCAACTTGCTGTATTTCTAGGCTGACTTCCTTCTCATGCCCTGTCCCAGTTAGACACATAACAAATCAAAATTCTTCTGTTAACATAGCCAACAAGGGCAGCAGTCTACCACAAAGGACTTCCAAATTGAGCATTTTTCCTTCCCTGAGTGTGAAAAACTCTTAAGTTTTTCTCCTTTTACCATGGCTGGAGGGGAGAAGAGCAGGAGATACGGTAGATCATGTAAAGGGTCACCTTTGAGGGACAGTGAGCCCTAATGCCCATTGCTAAAGGAGCTGACAGCTGCCTACTCAGATGCCCACCTTCTCAAATATATCACAACCCAAACATGGAGTTACCCTATGAGGCTCTGCAGTTTAAATCTCGTAATCTGGCTGGGCGCAGTGGCTCACACCTGTAATCCTAGCACCCTTGGAGGTCAAGACAAGAGAATACCTTGAGTTCAGGAGTTCAAGACCAGCCTGAGCAAGAGTGAGACCCCCACCTCTATTAAAAATGAAAAAAATTGAGGCAAGAGGATTGCTTGAGCCTAAGAGTTTGCGCTTGATACCACAGCACTCTACCCAGGGTGACAAAGTGAAACTCTGTCTCAAAAAAAAAAAGTCATGGCTCGGCGCCTGTGGCTCAATGGGCTAAGGCGCCAGCCATGTACATCTGAGCTGGCGGGTTTGAATCCAGCCCAGGCCCGCCAAACAACAATGATGGCTGCAACCAAAAGACGGCCGGGCGTTGTGGCAGGCACCTATAGTCCCAGCTAACTGGGAGGCAGAGGCAGGAGACTTGCTTGAGCCCAGGAATTGGAGGTTGCTGTGAGCTGTAATGCCACAGCACTCTATCCAGGGTGACAGCTTGAGGCTCTGTCTCAAAAAAAAAAAAAAAGTCATTATCTTATTTTGATTATTGTATTTAGAATAATATATCTTCTTAGGCACTAGTAGTATATTCCTTGAAATGGAGTTTAATAAAATAAATACTACTTTGTCCTATTTCCGTCACTGCTTTTTCTTCTTTCAGCACTTACTACCTAACATTTATATAGAAAGAAAAAGAGAAAGAGATACACATATATTTGTACATATATGTTTATAGTTAGACACTTAATGATTTTATTATTGTTTGTCTCTCCTACTAGAACGTTACTAGAACATAACTTCTATAAGGGTAAGAATTTTCATGTGATTTTATTACCACTGTTATCTCCCATGCCTACCAATGTTCGGCAAGAGGTAAATGGTAAGTGGTTGATGAATAAATCAAACAATAAATTATAGCAGAGACTCCATGATGAAGCATTTCTGACTCTATCATTCTTTTATTATACTTAACCGTACACTTGCGATGTATAGACTGCAATCCTTGTCTTCTCAAATTCCTTTAAGCATCCATAGCTAAGCCTAAAACAGGCTCCCTGCAGGAAAGTGGCAGGAAAACTTGCATTTCAGTAACAAGTTGATTTAACTGTTAAAATAATTCCATGCATCCTTCCAAAAATAACCCACCTAATTTCTTGGAATCAAACAAGTCAGAGAAAATAAGGTGTTCATGACCAAAAGAGTTGTAGCCCCTCCAAGCAAGAAAAAACACCAGTGAAATAACCAGTGCAGACGGTGCTCAATTGCGCCATCTACTGATGACCATCAAAAGAGGCATAAGCATTGCCCAGGATAACCCTGATACAATCACCACCCTTCCCATTTCCCACTGGGCTGACAGTGGTGAGAGGGGCTGCAGGTCACTGGGACCACCAGTAGGCAGTGGGGCTGGATGCTGAGCCCGCCACAACGCCCAGCTGTATTTGGGTGTAATTGTCATTGCTGTTTGGCAGGCCTGGGGCTGGATTCGAACCCTCCAGCTCTGGTGCATGTGGCTGGCATCTTAGCCACTTGAGCTACAGGTGCTGAGCCAGTAAATTGATTCTTAATCATCTAATAAATTATTGGGTTTTCTTTAAAAATAGAACTCAATATTAAAATATCACATACATTGAACTACTTACAGATTACTGTGTAGATGATTTTGGCTGCAAGTAAGAGAAAGATCAACTATATATTGCTAAAACAATAAATTTTTTTTTTATCCCATACAGAAAGAAGTTTAGAAGGTAGTAAAATGATTAGGTTCCTAGATGGGTGTATCAGCTCCAGGCATCATGTCCTCACATTATTTCACTCTTTTTTTTTTTTTTTTTTTTTTTTGAGACAGAGCCTCAAGCTGTCACCCTGGATAGAGTGCACTGACATCACACATCACAGCAACCTCCAATTCCTGGGCTCAAGCGAGTCTCCTGTCTCCACCTCCCAAGTAGCTGGGACTACAGGTGCCCACCACAACACCTGGCCATCTTTTGGTTGCAGCCGTCATTGTTGTTTGGCGGGCCCAGGCTGGATTTGAACCGCCAGCTCAGGTGTACATGGCTGGCGCCTCAGCCCATTGAGCCACAGGCGCCAAGCCTCATTCTATTTTCTTAAGTGGAAAAAAAATTTCAGAAGTGTCCCAACTTCCCTTACATCTCATTGGCCAGATAAGACTTGTCCCTAGCCTATTCCAATCATTCAGCAGGAAACTAGAGTAACAATTCTGATGAAGATTCACCCAGGACTGAGCAGATAACCTAGACTTCCCTGGAATACGATTAACCTGTGGAGGCTCTGTTAGAAAAAAGAAAGCTGTGGTGAATGTTTTGTCGTTACTAGGGGAAAATATCATTGTGACAAATTTAAATCAAGATATAATTTGGGGAAATTTTTTTAAATGGGAGCACCTAGGTATGATTTAACTTTTTCAACCGCAACTAAATAAGTAATCTGAGAACCTATGTCGGTTGGCAAATTCGTTATGAGTACAAAATGAGATAAGTCCTCTTATTTCACCATAAGTGTAGATAAACTGAAAGAATTTAGATACTCTACTAATCTGACCAACTAATTTTATAGCTGTTAAGTCTTACACAAATCAGTCTCTGTTGGATGAGAAATCAAAAACAACAGAACAGTCATCCACCAGATGTAGATTGCCTGTGCCACTTGTCTGCCTTTCCTGTAAGTGATACGTGTACAGCTTAAAGCTCAGCACCTCCCCCACCCTTTGCCCCAACCTGATTAAGGCTAAGACTTCCAGAGCTAGGTATGGTCTGAACATTATAAAATATACCTGAGTGCAAAAATTGTATTGCAGGTAAGACTGACTAGAACGAATGAATGAGCCTTCAGTCAGAGGCTAATCAATTCCAAAAATCTAGATCCTTAACTCTGGTCAGCTCCTGTGCACAATGTCAAGTAAAAAGAAGGTTATGTATGAATTTGGCCAGGCCAACATTACTGGAAAAATACAGTAGTTTCTATACTAATACAAGATGACAGACATCTTACGGTAAGCAAAATGCCATGTCAATAAGAAATGAATTCAAAGTTCATAGTATTTTTTCCTTCAAATGGGAAAATTTTTACCTACATTCAATTAGGACTTTTGCTCTTTTGATAGAGAAAATGTGTTTTGCAAATAGCCCCACATTGTACCATTTTTATTTTCTTAGACAGTAAACCATATTGATCAATCTTACATCTCTTCCACAGAGGACAGGACAGATCTATAGTTAATATTGAAGATTAGGAGATTATCTTTGCCACAATTAGCATACATCAAATCACAAATTTTCATAACCAACGGGAACTTCTCACATACTTCAGTATGTTTATTCAGTAAATCTAAAGCAGTGGTTCTCAACCTTCCTAATGCAGCGACCCTTTAATACAGTTCCTCATGTTGTGGAGTAATAAAAATAATTTTATAGTTGGGGGTCACCAGAACATGAGGAACTGTATCAAAGGGTTGTGGCAGTAGGAAGGTTGAGAACCACTGATCTAATGTAACCTTTCAAATCACCAACTGTGGAGATAACATTCTATCTCAAAATTTATTCAAATTAAGCTCTTGAATATGGCCTTCACGGAGTTATTAACATACCATATTCTTTGGAAAGAATACCCTGACATTCCCTGAGCTTACGATCCAGGGCACAAAGGAGAAAAACTCGACAGTTAGGAATTCTAAACTGACTCTCAAATTTAAGCTCCATGTTCAAGATCACTCTGAGCTTCAACGTACATGTTGATAGCACACCTATTGGTTAATGCCTGATGCTTTTCTCCCTGATTTATTTCACACTGATTATCATGCCAAGCCTTCCGAATGATTTTTTTAAGTACTGAATTTAAGAATGCAAGTTCAAATATGCCCCCTCCCACCGGTGCCCACAACAGAAGAATGTGGTTTCAAATATTCAACAAATAGCTTTACCTGATGGTCTCCTTGTCAAGGGTCTATTGCTTTTCACCCACTATTACCCCCCAAAATACTCTAGTAATATAACCCCTACAACAGATCCTGTTATTAAAATTTAAAAATATAAGGCCAGGCGTGGTAGCTCATACTTGTAATCCTAGCACTCTGGGAGACTGAGGCAGGTGGATACCCTGAGCTCAGGAGTTCGAGACCAGCCTGAGCAAGAGCAAGACCCCATCTCTAAAAATATTCATGGGCGTTGTAGTGGATGCCTATAGTCCTAGCTACTCAGGAGGCTGAGGCAAGGGAAATGCTTGAGCCCAAGAGTTAAGATTGCTGTGAACTATAACACCACAGCACTCTACCAAGGGTGACAAAGTGAGACTCTGTCTCAAAAAAAATAAAAAATATAAATATAATGCCACACACCCTCAACCACGCACATATATATCCCATCAGTTCCCACAAAGAGCTAAATTTAAACCTGATAGAAGAAAGAACTCTGCTAAGTATGCTTTAAACATGGAGAGTGGCTAACTTGGCCAACAGAACTCATCTTTCTTTTTTCTAAAGCAGCCAGCTGTGACTTCATTTTGAATTTAGGCTATAATTTTTCTGATTTTTCTCTTTGCGTGTAAATATTTATTTGTGATGTCTTGAATTCTGAGCTACCTCCAACTCTAGAAATTATTTGGGCACATTGTCATGTTCATAATCTTAAGGCCTCTAGCTTCTCAGAGCATACAAAATCTCTCTCTTGTTATTTAATTAATGTCAAACTCATAATGTCATGCAACATTGCTGTTGAAAGATTTCTACTTTTCAACATGTCTATTCTCCTAGTTAGTTACTCCTAATGGGAAGGAGTAACACTTCTAAGCAAATCAAAGGCATGTGTATAGGAAATGATTAAAGGGTTTGACTGCTTGTCATAATATTGGAACAAGATCTGGAGAAAAATATTAACGAATAAAGGCTTATAACCCTTTATAAGCAAGTAAATGCATCTTTAAAATGTAACATTAGTTTCTTCAAAAAGTCAACTGGACTTTACATAAGATTATATCCATGCATCCCTGTATTGTAGCACCTTAAATAATCTAGACAATTAATAAATATTTATTAAACAAATGAATAAGTTTTACAAATCCACAAGATATGCCACCTGGTTGGAAAGATAAATCCCTGGCTGCATTAAGCTTGACTAAATAAATAAACCATGTAGATGGCAATCACAGCCCTTGGTATCAAAGACAAAAGCCAAATGTATTTGAAGACAGCTGAGATTACAGTAATTGGGGACTATGGGGAATGAATCGGACAGGGAAAGCAAATAAAGTTGGCTGTCTAAAAAGATTCCCTGTGCTGTATCTGAGAGTACTTTGAACACTCCCACCCTGCCAAAGGCAGCTGCTTTCACAGCCAACACTGCCCCTGGGGCCAGCTCCTAGGCTCAGAGAGCACTCAGGGTGCCCACCTCACCCTAGTGCTCCAGATTCACTTTCCCAGAAATTTGCAGCAAAGTCATTATCTCTGCTGATAACTTGCAAGAAAGACATCTAAACCAGAGAGCTGTGGGGTGGCCATTTCCAGATATGCCGAAGCAGAGAAAGAGAATGAGGCAGACGGCTGGGAGAGCCCAGAGATCAGAGCTGGACGGCAAGGACTGCCTGTGCTCCAGTTTCCAGTCTCTTGGAAAGCCTGGCCATCCTTCAATTTCTTGGGATGACTCAATATCCAAAATGTCAGGGTAACAAAACAGCAGGGCAGAATAAAAATTAAAATGAGAGACAGAGAATGTAACAGCAGCTTGGACTTCCTTTGAGGACCCTAGTGACCCATGAAGGGTTGATCATCTTTATAAACAGCACGCTGGCTGAGAGCAGAGAATGGGTTGGAATGGGGCAAGATTGCGATGAGGAGGCTTTTGTGGCCATTTTCCAGCTTATGATCCCAGGGAAGTATCCATTGCTAATGTGTAATGTGGATAACTGGCATAATTCAAAAAGATGGGCTATTTCTCTTCAAAAGGCATATTTTATGTAACATCTCTAAACATCACATGAAAACACATTCTTTTTCACTATACCATCAGTGAATTAGAGATCGCTAACCCCAAAGCTCCATGCTTATGTAATTCAATCATTAAACTAGCAATTAAATCACCAGAGAGTTTCTGTTATTTCACAGTGCCATATTTTATAATTGCCCAAGGCATATACTGTCTACGGTAAGTAAATTTCAACAAATGAATTCATAGGTAATGCTTGGTAGCAGTTATTTTGCTAATTTCACAAAATCTTCCTAAGTCATTTAAGATTTGGGACTCTCTGTACTTCTAAATATAACTAGATATTAAGCTAGCTAAAGAGAGGTGAGCACAAGTTAAGTATTGAAATGAGGACTGTCATGGCTTTGTAATGAGAAAGAATTTCACTTTCTATAATTTCTTGAGCCCTACAACTAAAGTGCCACATGGAACACGTGTTTATAACTGATTTTCAGTCTATAAAATAAACTACAGAAACATACTCCTCTGAAGGTTAACTTGGCCTGACATTTACCATTTTTTAACTATAACTCCTGAGAAATCAAGGGTTTCCTATAACCTCTCTTTATATATTTTTTTCGTAGACTTAAATGGTCATCAATGTTATACCACCTTGTTTTTCTCTCTGTATGATAAACCCAAATGTTCCCTGATTATGTTAAATCCAATTTGTGGTCAGAGGTCTTCATCAAAACTCAAATTTAGGGCACCTGATCCTGCCAATTGAAAAGTCATACGAAACGCACAAAAAAAACCTAATGGCTCTTCTAGCAGATAAGTCACTAAAAACTAGGCCAGAAATTAATCCTGTTTAATCAGTCACAAATCTAAATAAACCAGTAACGCAAAGATTCACCAGCTGCTGAAGGTTGGCATACTACAGGATGGATCATGAATAATTTTTCCCAGTTACAAGGATAATGAAGGCACTAATGCAACAATTTTATTAAAAGGATAGCTAAATTTAGAAAGCACTTAATATACACTCATAGTGCACTGTTCACAGTGCTTGGAGTCATTTAATAATCAAAACCATCCCTTTCTTGTACCCTCAATGAATCCCCAACAATTAAAAAAAAAAAA